>BTRK01000003.1:24609771-24680812 GCA_036245805.1 Pristionchus mayeri | reverse complement strand
TGTAATGAGGGAGGGTATTGAGTGAAGGGAAGGACGGGAGAGAGGGAGGGTATTGCAGTGAAGGGAAGGAGGGAGAGAGGGAGGGGAGGGATTGCAGTGAAGGGAAGGAGGGAGAGAGGGGAGGGGGGATTGCAGTGAAGGGAAGGAGGGGAGAGAGGGGGGGGATTGCAGTGAAGGGAAGGAGGAGAGAGGGAGGGGATTGCAGTGAAGGGAAGGACGGAGAGAGGGAGGGGGATTGCAGTGAAGGGAAGGAGGGAGAGAGGGAGGGGATTGCAGTGAAGGGAAGGAGGGAGAGAGAGGGAGGGGATTGCAGTGAAGGGAAGGAGGAGAGAGGGAGGGAATTGCAGTGAAGGGAAGGAGGGAGAGAGGGAGGGGATTGCAGTGAAGGGAAGGAGGGAGAGAGGGAGGGGATTGCAGTGAAGGGAAGGAGGGAGAGAGGGAGAGAGGGAGGGGATTGCAGTGAAGGAAGGAGGGAGAGAGGTGAGGGGATTGCAGTGAAGGGAAGGAGGGAGAGAGGGAGAGAGGGAGGGGATTGCAGTGAAGGGAAGGAGGGAGAGAGGGGGGGGGATTGCAGTGAAGGGAAGGAGGGAGAGAGGGGGGGGGATTGCAGTGAAGGGAAGGAGGGAGAGAGGGAGGGTATTGCAGTGAAGGGAAGGAGGGAGAGAGGGAGGGTATTGCAGTGAAGGGAAGGAGGGAGAGAGGGAGGGGATTGCAGTGAAGGGAAGGAGGGACAGAGGGAGGGTATTGCAGTGAAGGGAAGGAGGGAGAGAGGGAGGGGATTGCAGTGAAGGGAAGGAGGGAGAGAGGGGGGGGATTGCAGTGAAGGGAAGGAGGGAGAGAGGGAGGGTATTGCAGTGAAGGGAAGGAGGGAGAGAGGGAGGGGATTGCAGTGAAGGAAGGAGGGAGAGAGGGAGGGTATTGCAGTGAAGGGAAGGAGGGAGAGAGGGAGAGAGGGAGGGGATTGCAGTGAAGGGAAGGAGGGAGAGAGGGAGGGGATTGCAGTGAAGGGAAGGAGGGAGAGAGGGAGAGAGGGAGGGGATTGCAGTGAAGGGAAGGAGGGAGAGAGGGAGGGGATTGCAGTGAAGGGAAGGAGGGAGAGAGGGAGAGAGGGAGGGGATTGCAGTGAAGGGAAGGAGGGAGAGAGGGAGGGGATTGCAGTGAAGGGAAGGAGGGAGAGAGGGAGGGATTGCAGTGAAGGGAAGGAGGGAGAGAGGGAGGGGATTGCAGTGAAGGGAAGGAGGGAGAGAGGGAGAGAGGGAGGGATTGCAGTGAAGGGAAGGAGGGAGAGAGGGAGGGGATTGCAGTGAAGGGAAGGAGGGAGAGAGGGAGAGAGGGAGGGGATTGCAGTGAAGGGAAGGAGGGAGAGAGGGGGGGGGATTGCAGTGAAGGGAAGGAGGGAGAGAGGGAGAGAGGAGGGGATTGCAGTGAAGGGAAGGAGGGAGAGAGGGAGGGGATTGCAGTGAAGGGAAGGAGGGAGAGAGGGAGAGAGGGAGGGGATTGCAGTGAAGGGAAGGAGGGAGAGAGGGGGGGGATTGCAGTGAAGGGAAGGAGGGAGAGAGGGAGGGGATTGCAGTGAAGGGAAGGAGGGACAGAGGGAGGGTATTGCAGTGAAGGGAAGGAGGGAGAGAGGGAGGGGATTGCAGTGAAGGGAAGGAGGGAGAGGGGGGGGGGGATTGCAGTGAAGGGAAGGAGGGAGAGAGGGGGGGGGATTGCAGTGAAGGAAGGAGGGAGAGAGGGAGGGGTATTGCAGTGAAGGGAAGGAGGGAGAGAGGGAGGGTATTGCAGTGAAGGGAAGGAGGGAGAGAGGGAGGGGATTGCAAGTGAAGGGAAGGAGGGAGAGAGGGAGGGTATTGCAGTGAAGGAAGGAGGGAGAGGAGGGAGGGGATTGCAGTGAAGGGAAGGAGGGAGAGAGGGAGGGGATTGCAGTGAAGGGAAGGAGGGAGAGAGGGGGGGGATTGCAGTGAAGGGAAGGAGGGAGAGAGGGAGGGTATTGCAGTGAAGGGAAGGAGGGAGAGAGGGAGGGGATTGCAGTGAAGGGAAGGAGGGAGAGAGGGAGGGGATTGCAGTGAAGGGAAGGAGGGAGAGAGGGAGGGGATTGCAGTGAAGGGAAGGAGGGAGAGAGGGGGGTTGGATTGCAGTGAAGGGAAGGAGGGAGAGAGGGAGGGTATTGCAGTGAAGGGAAGGAGGGAGAGAGGGAGGGGATTGCAGTGAAGGGAAGGAGGGAGAGAGGGAGGGGATTGCAGTGAAGGGAAGGAGGGAGAGAGGGAGGGGATTGCAGTGAAGGGAAGGAGGGAGAGAGGGAGGGGATTGCAGTGAAGGGAAGGAGGGAGAGAGGGAGGGGATTGCAGTGAAGGGAAGGAGGGAGAGAGGGAGGGGATTGCAGTGAAGGGAAGGAGGGAGAGAGGAGGGGATTGCAGTGAAGGGAAGGAGGGAGAGAGGGAGGGGATTGCAGTGAAGGGAAGGAGGGAGAGAGGGAGGGGATTGCAGTGAAGGGAAGGAGGGAGAGAGGGAGGGGATTGCAGTGAAGGGAAGGAGGGAGAGAGGGAGGGGATTGCAGTGAAGGAAGGAGGGAGAGAGGGAGGGGATTGCAGTGAAGGGAAGGAGGGAGAGAGGGAGGGGATTGCAGTGAAGGGAAGGAGGGAGAGAGGGAGGGGATTGCAGTGAAGGGAAGGAGGGAGAGAGGGAGGGGATTGCAGTGAAGGGAAGGAGGGAGAGAGGGAGGGGATTGCAGTGAAGGGAAGGAGGGAGAGAGGGAGGGGATTGCAGTGAAGGGAAGGAGGGAGAGAGGGAGGGGATTGCAGTGAAGGGAAGGAGGGAGAGAGGGAGGGGATTGCAGTGAAGGGAAGGAGGGAGAGAGGGAGGGGATTGCAGTGAAGGGAAGGAGGGAGAGAGGGAGGGGATTGCAGTGAAGTGGAATGAGGGGAAGGACTCCTTCGAAGTACTCATTGGGAACGAAAGACTACTCGAGAGAAGAGGAGTTGTTGTGGAGGAGAAGACGAAGGAACTACTCGAGAAGGAGAGGGCTCAGGCACGCATCTCCGTTCTCGTTGCCATCGAGGGTATGGGGGGAGGGGAGGAAGGAGGAAGGGAGGAGTCCTTGCAGGGGACGTCGTGGGGTATCGTGTCCATCGCAGACAAGGTGAAGAAGGAGGCTGCCCTCGCAGTGTTCAGTCTGAGACAGAGGGGGAAGAGAGTCATTCTACTCACGGGAGACAATGCTACCACTGCTGAAGCCACTGCCAGACAGGTGAGAAGAGGGGGAGGAGGGAGAGGGAATGGTGGTTGCAGGTGGGCATCAATGAGGTCTTCGCCCAAGTGCTTCCCAATCAGAAGCAGGCCAAGGTGAGGGGGGAGGGGGGGGGGGGAGGGGAGGGAGGTGTTCATTGCAGGTGGAAGCTCTTCAGATGGGGGGAGAGAGTGTGGCCATGGTGGGGGATGGAGTGAATGACTCGCCCGCTCTGGCATCTGCTCACGTGGGCATTGCCATCGCAGCAGGGAGTGAAGTAGCCATCGAGAGTGCACGGATCGTCTTAGTGAGGGTGAGAGAGGGAGGGAGATCCCTCTTCCCCCTCGATTGCCCCCTTGCAGAGCGATCTGTTGGATGTAGTGGCAGCGATGGAATTGAGTGCGGAGACGACGAGGAGAATCAGATTGAACTTCCTCTTCGCAGTCATCTACAATGTCATCGGAATACCCATTGCAGCTGGTGAGAAGAAAGGAGGGGAGGGGAGGGGAGATCATTGTTGATCACCACTCACTGCAACCAGTCAGGCATGAGTGCCTTGTAGCAGGTATCGTGCATAGAAGTTCAGTGGTTATGGTGTATAAAGGGATGGTAAGCCATGGTGCAACCAAGACTAACTACCGTATCAACTTACAATATATGACTACCGTAATCCTAAATACCGTACCCTGAACCAGTTCCGTGGAGCAATGTGAATTCCTCGGGTCATATTATTTACCGAATTTTTTTATCGATCTCGAAATTATTCTATAACATACCGTAAACCTGACTACGGAATGTCCATTGTAGAAGCACGAACTGATTTTTTCCTTAAAACTTGAAATATGTTGAGAATTAATAGGCAATTTTGGCGGTGGCGGCGGGCGGGCCTCCGGCTGGCGACCGGGGGGGGGGGGGGGGAACGCTAGCTGTATAGCCTCCTAAACATGCCCCCAAGCCTGCTTGAAAACCCCCTAAACCCCCCTAACTTCCCCTAAATACCCCTAAAAGCGGCCCTCTGGCGACTTTCCCCCCCCCCCGGCAAAACGGGGCCCCGCCCATAGCCGAATATACGCGGCCCCGGTCAGCAAAAATACGCGGGCCCGGACCATCTAACCTTCCAAGCCCATCACTGCCGAGTGGCTAACGGAAACCAATTGGAGATACAGTGTCCACTCCTACTGTACTCCAGTTCGGTGGGTCATCTTGAGTTCCGGGCTCGGTTGCACCATAACATATCACGCCTGTCACGAGAGATTCGAGCTGAGACACGGAATGGGAAGAAAATTTGGAAATTGGTTCTGACCAGTTTTGGGCACCTTGAGGCATGCCTGACAGTCCCCCAAAGTATTATTTTGCATACCTCATTTTCAAGCTCCCGGCATCAGGTCGGAGATCGGCACCTTCTCCTTTCACGGCGATTATCTCATTTCTCGTGTAAGATAATCGAAATTTGCTCACTGAGTTACCCCCACTCATTTTTCGAGCTCTATCGGTCCATGCAAACCATTTTCCATAAAAGTCAATTTTAACGGTGCTACATTCATTGTCGATTTTCTCGAAAATGTAGGAAAAGGTGCAGCGCAAAATTCCACACCTCAAGCAGCGCATCAAGAGCTTTAGAATGAATGGCTTGCGCAAAAAATACGATCTCACCTGTGTAAGTTATGTACATTTTAGTTTTTCTTATCATTTGAACTTTATTTTCAGCAGATAAATTAAGAGAAAGCGATCATTCTTGACCGCATTCTCCGAAGAGAGCTGTGTGAGGGTGAATTATACTGTTGAAAATAAAGTTCAAATGGTAAGGCAAACTGAAATGTACTTAACTTACACAGGTGAGATCGTATTTTTTGCGCAAGCCATTCATTCTAAAGCTCTTGATGCGCTGCATGAGCTGCGGAATTTTGAGCTGCACCTTTTCCTACATTTTCGAGGAATTCGATAATGAATGTAGCACCGTTAAAATTGACTTTTATGGAAAATGGTTTGCATGGACCGATAGAGCTCGAAAAATGAGTGGGGGTCACTCAGAGAGCAAATTTCGATTATCTTACACGAGAAATGAGATAATCGCCGTGAAAGGAGAAGGTGCCGATCCCCGACCTGATGCCGGGAGCTTGAAAATGAGGTATGCAAAATAATACTTTGGGGGACTGTCAGGCATGCCTCAAGGTGCCCAAAACTGGTCAGAACCAATTTCCAGATTTTCTTCCCATTCCCAAGAATTGCGATTCTAGCTCGATTCTCTCGTGAACGGCGTGATATCATCACATTATTCTATCTATGCGCACTGCCTCACAAAAATGTGTGAGGCAGCGTGCACTGATTAGTAGAGAGAGGGTCGTGGGGGAGAGAGATGCACCCTTCAACTGATTATGAGTGTCCTTCTTCGTCGTTATTGGGTGTTCACCAATTGCAAGAAACGAGTGAGATGCTCTCGATCTCCCTCTCACTTCTTCTCTTTCTTCTCACTATCCTATTTCTATCCGTTGGTCTCATTAGCCATGGGCACGCGAGTAGTCTCCCTTCTCATTTGTGCTGCTGCAAGGGGGGGGGGGGTATGGTTAATGGAGTGTGTTGAGGGGTCTTCCGTCCTCTGGGATTCTATCTGCAGCCGTGGATGGCAGCAGCTGCGATGGCTCTCTCGAGTGTATCCGTCGTCACTTCGTCGCTCCTTCTCAAGAGATGGAAGTACGTGTCTCTCTCTCCTTCTACAGACAACCATATCACGAGAGGGATGGGAGGGTCCTTCAATCGAGTCTCTTTGAGGAAGCCGACGGAATACTCTCTCAAGTCTGCCGCATTCAATAGATTCGTCTCCCAAGAATTGGCAACGGGTCGATTCCCCGTGAGTTCTCTCTGCTCTCCTTCTAACTAGATAGTTGCTCCAACCATCGCCAGTTAGTCCCTCCCCCCCCCCCCTTCCCTCCCTTCGAATTCCCGATTGAGTCATAGGGAGAGCAATGCCTATTATGGGGGAGCCAAAGGAGCGAAAGCATTTCGAAAGAGACTCAAAAACAGAAAAAGTGCCTCCCTGTTTTTCTTTCTCTCTTCTCTCGTCTCGTTCCACCAATTCGTTCTTCAGCCCTTTTGATGTATTTAGATGAGGAGAGGAGTGATCTTTCTTCTTCACTCTTCTCTTCAATCAATCTAAAAACGTCACCCACGGAAAGAAAAAAAAGGGAGATATGGAGAAGAGTCGGCCCCCTCAATCTACGGCCCATATCAGAAAGACTTCTTCTGGGGTGAGGGGGGGGGGCTCCAAACACACAACCAAAGAGAGCGGGTGAGGGAAGAGGGTGGGGTATGCACTTGTAGTCACGAAGGGAGGTGGGGGGAGGGGGGGGGGGAGAAGGGGAAGAGGTGGAAGAAGTGGTAAATTGGAGGTGCACGTCAACGAGGGAGTGGAAGGACTCGTCGGAGGAAGGAAGAACGAATCTTCGCTCTCTCTCGTCTCCAGCAAATTCTCCTCCTTCCTCGGTTCCACTTCTTCCCTTCGGAAGGAGTCAAAAGTGATCGAAGAATGCGACGACAAAGAGAAACTTCTCGTCGTCTGAACTCATGCCCTTAGATAGAGAGAGGAAGGAGTCAATCGATTGTTGCTGGTCTTCTCCAGTCGTTCCTATGGTGACTCAGCCATACAGTCAGTCAGTCATCCCAGTCCACCCTCTCCTTCTCCCTTTATCTTCGTTTCTGTCTCTAGTCTCTCCCTCTCTCATGTCTAGTCTGTACATTCAATTGGATGGTTCTCTCCTCTCCTTTCATTCTTCGTCCAAGTCCTTCCTCTCATCTCACTCCACACCATTCCATCCTTCTCCCCCCACTCCCATATTTATCGTTCTTTCCCATCCGTTACTTCTCGTGCATGCATGGTTATAGTTTGTTCAGAGTCTATTATTGTTTCTCAACCGATCAGAATTCCATTCAAATGTGGCTGAATATCGTATTGTCTAATCATTTCACTCTTACATTGTGCATTCCATTGATGTCCGAGGTAAAGCCTTGAGTTTCCTTCTCATTCCTTCCTTTCTCGCGAGTAGCAGCTGAGTTCTCTTCTCTTCACCTCTCCCTTCATCCAGTCGTTTCCGTTCCCTTGGAGGGGGGAGTTTGTTTGAGGGGAGGGGCAGAAAGGGAACAATCAGAGGGATAGCTTAACGAGACTGCATCTCTGTTTTCGTGTGGTTCTCCCTCTATCGATACTCCTCCCCTTCTCTTCATCCCTTTCCTCCCTTCTTCTTCTCATTCGAATCGAAGGTCATTCAACTCATCTGACTCAGTCTGAGCATTCTTTATTGTGAACTCCTCCCTCCTTCCCTCCTCTCTCCTTCACTCTTACACTGTTAGCCACGAGGCTCTCCCTCTGTCCATCCCCTATCCTTCTCACATTCTCCATCCATTCTATTTCAGTCCTCTTTCCTTCATCTGATACATTGGTGTCCACATCCTCTAGTTACCGTATATCTAGCAATTCCAGTATGCTTCGAGTGACTCTCTTCTGTCTGGCTGTTCTGGCTGTTGCCGTGTACGGAGATGTAGAGAAGGACGTCAAGAATGCAGTGAATGAGGTTACTACCACGAAGGTTCGTCTCCCCCCTCCCCCCCCCCCCACCTCTGAATGGCCATTGAAGGATGGAGCACTGTACTGTCCAGTGCCTCTTGTCGGCACGGCGTGTCCCTCCTCCTCATTCTTCCACTACTACAAGTGTTGTGGTGAGAAATGGATCGATCTGGTAAACTCGCTGAGGACTGGTGATAACGAGCTGAAAGGGGTCTTCTTCCCTTTAAGTAAATTATGCTGAAGAAGGATTCACAGTCGAATAGACTGGAGCAATTCGGGGAAAATTGGATGTAACGGGAGACTTACCTGACACATACCAACTTTTCTGATTTTTAAATAATAAAACTTTCTCCTCCCAGGAGAAAGTTGCCTCATGTTCCTGAGAAATGAGTTGCGATGATCCATAACTATACCAAGATAGATCATTCAGCAGCCACAGTTACTTACTTTTGACAATGAGTTTCATAATGGCACAATCATTCTATGTCGTCCTATAAAGAGAGAATCAGAAAACTTGAGATATGTGAATTCAGGTAGTACTCATTTGGCATCATTGAATGGGAGGGGGGGGGGTGAAATTTTGGCGACGGTCTCTAACTCAACCTCCACATTCAAAAATTCCGCTGATGCTCATTAGTGGTAGAATGGGATACAAATCAGGTGAATTGAATCGTGATTGCTGCTTCAATCTGCAAACGTGGGTGATCGTGCTGCTCGCTCTTCTGGCAGTGGTCATGCTCGCATCCTTCATCCTCTCACTCATCCGATGTGTCCTCTGTCGTCGTTGATCTCCTCATAGATTACCATTGCATCCTCTGCTATCCGCTACGCTCTCGCCTCTCAACCTCAACCATACACAGGTCTTTTCCCTTTATTCCGCATCAATCTCTCCATCTATTCTCTTTTCTCATCGGCCTACTAACGGCAACCTCCTAGATAAGAGAAGACTATTCGCACTCTACAACATTCACTTTATATTGTATATGCTGCCTCTCCGCATTTTAATTTTGTATATTCGTAGTTTTATCGATAAAGTATGATTACGAGCACAGAGAGACAACATCAAAGGAAAGAGATTCATCTATAGGGAAGCAAGATGTATCATGTTCATAGGAAGCTGTCAACTTCGCCATATATTTCAGATAAGAGATGAGGATCATTCGAGAAACTTAACAATGTAAATACATCACAAAAGAACATTCACAGGATCACAGAGTGTATAAAAAAGTGACTACTCGATATTGCATGCGAGAAGGAGGTTATTCAGAAGAGGCATCAACTCATCCATGTCACCCACAGACTCGTCCAATAGATCAAATTGTGCTGAGATCTTGTCCAGTTCATTTGATACACGAGTCACCAACTGAAAACAATGATATCGAAAAAGCAGTACACCGCTGTTTGAAACTAGAATGAAATGTAGTTTAATGAAAGTCCTGCTATCTCAGATTCGACAATTTTTACGAAACTTAAAGTTTCCCAACACCCATGAAAATAATTTGAACTGGCGGAAGTGCCCTGATCACGACAAAACGAGCGAGAGAGTGTGTAAAAGAGAGAGAGCGGGCGTGATCAGGCAACTAAGACTGAAACGGCTCTACGTTGTTGCAAATATTGATTTTCTATTATTTTCATTATTCCAGTTTAACTGATTAGAACCCGTTCTACTACATTGTTAAATAATATAGAAAGGCATTTTCAAGGGTGTTGGGTAACTTTAAGGGCGATTAATAAAGAATGAAGCTAATCGAGAACAAAAACAGTCACGGTTTATGAAAGTATTTTTAGTTCCTTCTGTCTGACCTGTTCATGCTGTTCAATCGCATCTTCAAATTGATCCAAGTCTTTCGATTCCTCGAGAATGGCCGATTTCTTTTCAATTTCCGCCCATTCATTCTAAAAAATGAAACATAATTGGTGAAACCATGAAATATAGATACATACCCTCAATTTGTGCTTTCTCTCTTCGACCCGAGGAACTTGACTAACGAACATGCCGATATCTTTGAATCGAATTGCAGTGATCTGTTTAATTTCACAGATCTTCCTTTCAGTAGTTCTCATAAGTTCTTCTGCTGTAGTCACCTCCTCGCGGCCCTTAATGCCATATCAATTTTTGGAATTAACTGTTTCACACCTCCTGGACTTTGGTGATGACCTCATTATTCTTTATCTTCTTTGATTGTTCCTTTTCAGCTACGGTGTTCCGTTTTCTTTCGGCTCCCTGACAAATATGCATAATTGCAAAATTGGGTACGCACTGAATACATGACTAACCGGCTTAGGTTGCCTCGTCTTCGCCTTCTTTTCCATATTATTCGTAATATTGTTGCCAGACGTCATTCTCGTACTTTCGAACGACACGTGCTGGAAAGTTACTGATAATGCTACCAGAAAAGGTATCGAAAAGGCGGAAAATATACTCACACGATCTTCGTTGCGAAAGTAGTTTTTCCTTATTGAAGACCTTAGTGGCGCGTCCAAGCGATCTAGCATAGATCGGAAAAATCTTCACGACTCCAGTGCAAATGACTAGAGAATTTTGAGGATTCGCGAATATTCACAAATATTTATTTCACAAACATTTTATTTGCAAATATCGAGGGAAATGGCAAAGAAATGTGAGAAGCCTGATCAATACGATTACCGTATTTTCGGTAACCTGAAAAGAAAAGGGCGCATTTTTAATTTTTTTTCCAATTTGTGTCGTGACGGAATTCACAATCTTCTTTGTCGTTAATTTGAGTTTGTAATATTATTATATTATTTTGTGTAGTAGCAACCAGCTTCTAGTTGACGCTCCGTTTTTTACGTCGTTCATCATATGATCTCCTTTTTTATGCTTCTCAAACGCTCGATTCTCTACCCCGATTGCCATTTCATGTCTGTTTTATCGTTTTCCTCGCTTCTTTGTCTTTTTTTCCTCTTAGTATTCCGCTGCGTTGCATTTAGATTTTCACTATTTTTACCTGAGATACATTAGCTAATTGAGCAGGTATGATTATAGATACCGTGTTTGTGCAGCTGCATTTCGTTGCTTTGTTTGCATTGAAAAGCTTTTACAATAAATTACTTTAATACTTTCTTCAAATTTGCATTTAACTGTTCCGTTAGTACTAGGGGTGATGGCGTAAAATTGCACCACGATGTGGTGTCATTTGATTCTCTCATATGGAAGTATTTGAGCCCTTCGATTTGGTTTTCATTATTGCTTCTCGATCATTTGTTTTGATACTATTCCAATATCATCCAATTGAGATGAAAGAGGGTGAAGATGAAGGAGGGACTCTTGCCCTTCAAATGTCCGAGGACTTATCCAACAAGAATTGGGCCGATATCATGCAAGAAGAACAGGTACATTTCAATATCTTATGTTTTTAACGTAATTGTACCACAGTTCATGGCTGCCTCTTTGAACGATTCGCCCGAGAGGGAACCCTCCCCTCTACCTGGACCCCCTTACTTTATTCAAGTCTCTTGCACCAGAGCAACAGATGAAGAGATTTTCTACCTGTTCGGAGGAGAGAGCACGGTTTGAAACTATTAAAAGAACTTGTAAGAAATTTAATTTTGTTTAAAGATCAAATGGATGAAGATTGTGGATGGGAAAGGTAAAGTGGAGGTGCACGATGAGAAGGCGATGAGAAAAGTATTGGCGTTGCACGGAGACAAGATCAACGAGGAAACTCTCACTGTATCTTCCTTTATATTGCTAAACTAATTAGTATATATCTCCATTCGGAGTAATCTTCTATTATCGGTATTTTTGTAGTGAACATAAACTCCTTGAACGCCGACATTTTTATTCTTTCAAATATTTGAGTTACTTTTGTTGTTGAGGTCAAGATAGCGGAGTCTCGACCATCGAACGACGTTCGGATGGGCGGAATCAGCGGAAGTGCACAGAGACCTCATGACGATCCTTATCACAGGGCATCTCATAGACAGGGTGAGTGAAGGGCCTAGAAATGAGTTCATACTTCTATTACAATTAAACACAAATTAATAAATTAGTATAAATAATTTTAAAGATAGTGGATGTTTGAGAATATACATAATTTGAGTATTACCCATTAAGAAAGTGGTGAGTACGGTCGAGGTGGATTTCATGGAGGTGGGCATCATGATCGGGGATATCATCACCATGTAAGTCCATTTATTGCCTCATTCGTCTTCGACTTTCCTTTCACAGCAATATGCTTACTACTTTTGAACTACCTATTAATATTGTTATTTGAACGAAGACGCTGTTTAGGGCGGTTTCGGTGGTCGTGGAGGTCATATGGATGGATCCGGCAGAGGTCGAGGAGGAGGATATAGAGGGGGAAGGAGTTATGGAAACGATGGATATCATCAAAGAGGAGGATATAGTAAGTTTTCTTTGTTAGCGCTTGTTTATCATTCGTAAGATGTTACGGATATACATCATGACTGTGTACTTTATTCGAGTAATGTTAAGGAGGATACGGAGGTGATATGGGAAGCCGATACCAGAATGAGGGGCACGGGGGAGTCGGTAGGAGGGACTACAACATTGGTCATCAGAGGGATCACAGAGAGTACCAAGCTGCTCCGATAAAGTAAGTATTCGGGATGGATTGATGGATGGTGAGAGAGAGAAAGAGAGAGCTTGGAATGTAGTAGAGGGAAGGATGAGATGGAGGAGTTGCAGTAGATATCGAACGGAGTCTAGTAGTTCATACGCGACAGTGGAGAGAGCTTCCTCTCGTTTCTCGTGCGATGCCCCTCTCTCCCCCCCTCAAGGCGAGTCTCAGTCCACCGAGGGACAATTGAACTTATTCACTCAATAAATTGATGTTCATAGTCTAGTCCCAATTCTATTGGAGCAGCTACACTTATTTCTTGGGTATGAGGCCACATTTCAAACCTGTAGCCTAATATGTGTGACACCAATCTGCACTTCAAAAGTGAATGCATGCGCAGGTTAATGTGCCGAGGAGATGTCCATGCATATGAGGGTCTACCAAGTGTTTGCAGATGTTGCAGAGGTGCCTCAGAGAAAACCATCGGCCAAGTCGATATTCGGAGACGCCAAACCGGTCGATACTTCCAAGAAGGTCAATTTTAATATAATTTTTAAATGACCTAATCGAAAGTGGCAACATTTACATTTTGTTTAGTTATGTGAAGTGGAGCAGAAATTGGCTGCTGAGAAGGAACGGAAAGAGAAGGAGAGGAAGGAGAAGGAAGCTGAAGAGAGGAAGAGGATGGAGGAAGAGAAGAGAGAAAAGGAAGATGAAAAGACGAGAAAGGAGGAAGAGAGGAGAGTTGCAGAGGAAAAAGATAAAGGTGATTAAACAATACTTGCAAAGTGGGAACTGGATATTGCAGAGCAGCATCCGCCGATACAAATCCTTCGAAGACCGAAAAGAACTGAATCAACCGATGGTCCCTCCACTATCGAGAAAGAATATGGAAGTGAAGAGAAGGGAGATAAGAGAAGAGATGGAGAACAAAAGAAGAAACATTCGTTGAAGAAGGACGAGAGGGACAAGGAGAAAGAAGATAGAGAGAAGAGTCTTCCAAAGACGGTCAGAACTCATTTCTAATATTTATATATTTATAAAATAAAAATACGATATGGAAACCATGCGAACTTGAAGCAAAGTAAAATTATTTGCGTTGTAGATGCGAACTTTCTCTAATTCTTCTCGGATAGGTCCGAAAAGCGGCTCAGTAGATCAGGAAGAATCAACGAGAGGAGGAACAAGAGGAAGAGGAAGAGGTATTCACCAACCATTTCCTTTATTATCAGTTTCATTTATATTATCATCACCTGTTCTACTTGGTTAAATACTCGTGACATTTTGAGGCCGTGGACGAGGAGTTGGGAGAGGAGGGCAGAGTGGAAGGAAGAACTCAGTGGGGTCCACTGTAGATCCATCCACTGAGAAAGAGAAGGAGGAAGAGAGGAGGGAGAAGAAGGAAGAGTCGAAGGAATGCAAGGAAAGGGATGAACGGACGGAGAAGAAACCATTCAACATGTATACTTTTTGCATTGACATCGAGTTCAAATTGTACCGAAAACAATTGTGTGCGAAATATCACGCCTCTCACCAGAGAATCGAGCTAGAACGTCGATTCTTGGGAATGGAGCAAAAAGCGTCAAATGAGTTATAGCCGGTTTTGGCCATCCTGAGGCATGCCTAAGACTCCCCCAAAGTCTCTTTGTGAACACTTCATTTTGGAACTCACTACACCGGGTTGGATCTCGGCACCTCCTTATTTGAGGGCTTTTTTCGCGCTTATCGTGAAAGATATGCGAAAATTGCCCTCTGGGTGACCCCAGCCGATTTTTCGAGCTCTATCGATCTGTATGTTTTATTTCTTCTGAAATTTAATTTGAACTATGTTACAGTTCAGTCCACTTTTCTCAAAACTGTAGGTAAAGCCGCAGCTGAAACTTTCGCAGTGGGTACAGTTTATCATGGGCTATCGAATGAGTGGCTGGTCATGAAAATACAGGGGGGCAAACAAGAGTTATGCCAATTTTACTGTTTCCGATCGTTTGAAGCCTTTTTATTCCACCCCGAACCGTGCGTTTTCGAGTGAACGAGCTAAAATTACAAAGGAGAGACAATGGAACAATGGTATCATTTCATTCCACTCGCTCGAAAACGCACGGTGCCGGGTGGAATAAAAAGGCTTCAAACGATCGGAAACAGTAAAATTGGCATAACTCTTGTTTGCCCCCCTGTATTTTTTTGACCAGCCACTCATTCGATAGCCCATGATAAACTGCACATACTGCGAAAGTTTCAGTTGCGGCTTTACCTACAGTTTTGAGAAATGTAGACTGAACTGTAGCACCGTTCAAATTAAGTTTCAGAAGAAATGAAACATACAGACCAATAGAGCACGAAAAATTAGCTGGGGTCACTCAGAGGGCAATTTTCGCATATCTTTCACGATAAGCGCGAAAAAAAGCCCTCAAATAAGGAGGTACCGAGTAGGGCGGCAAGAACGGGTCACGGGTGACCCGCGCTATTCACCATTCCGCCGGGTCACCCGATTTTATGACCCTGACCCGTTTCTGACCCGTTATTTTCGGGTTAGAAGCGGCTCTCACTCCCTCTCGAAAGGAAGAGCAAGATCGAGAGAGTGCGATAAAGGGAGAGAGCGCCGAGAGACTCGCTTCTCTGCGCTCTCTCCGTTCAACATGATCTCTCGCTCTTCCTCTTCCCTTCTCGCTCTCACCCTTGACCCGTGTCTGACCCGTATCCGACGGGTCTGACCGACCCGTATCTGACCCGTTTTAGAGGGTCAAAAGGTCAACCCGTGATCCGTTCTTGCCGCCCTAGTGCCGAGATCCAACCCGGTGTAGTGAGTTCCAAAATGAAGTGTTCACAAAGAGACTTTGGGGGAATCTTAGGCATGCCTCAGGATGGCCAAAACCGGCTATAACTCATTTGACGCTTTTTACTCCATTCCCATGGTCAGCTCGATTCTCTGTTGAGAGGCGTGATATAACCTATTAAGGGTGAGAGTGAGAAGGGGAGGAAGGAAGTTCACTAAAGGGGAGTGTGTATTTCTGTTGCAGGCAGTCTCGTCTGTACAGTGACGGTGATTCTCCCCCCTCTCCCCATTCTGGTATTCCTCCTCCTCACTCCTCCTCTCTCCCCCCTCTCCCCGTGACCAAGGCGATGCCCCTCAAGGATGTCCTCCCCAATTCATCCATCGAGGTTCCAGGTCAGAACAAACGAATGCCGCCAATGTAGATACATACATGCAATCATATGTATTGTAGACGGGGGTTCCAGTGCATAACCTTTTTATCTATTTATTCTTATTTCATTGATTTTTGAGTTTTTTTTAAAAGAAGGGTTCTACTTATTTCAACAAAATTCTTTTCTATAATTGCTGGGTTTCCCTGGTCATCGATGCAAATGAATCCTCATACGATTTTATGTGATCAATCAGGTTAATCTGCAGTTGCGAAATATTCCTTGCTCCTCAATCCTTAACGATTGACTCATTGAACTCAATTTTTGTGGATAGTGAAGTACTCGGCTTTTTCGTATTCTCTATCATTTCTAGAGGGCTTGCGCGATCTGCAAAACAAAAATCACCACTTTTTTGCATTCTTCATTTTCCGACACACATTTAAAACAGGATTATATGACGCCGGTTGCGTAAGAATCGAACAATCTTCTGATGGTCTAGCACATCAATTTTTCGAAAACTTGTGCAAAGGGGTTTTCGAGGGTGCTGATCACCATGGCCAACTTCATTTTGCTTCAACTCATCCGGTTGAGCCAGGCTGCATGTACATTTCTGTTAATAACATCGAAACCGAATGCGGTATCACCTTCAAACTTGTACAGTGGTATTATAGGCTACATGTGAACCCGTCGAAGCTAAATTTGGATATTTTGAAATATGCTAATTATATTGAATTTTGGTTCTCGAATATAAGGATTGACGTAACAGCGAAACTTGTATAGGGAGATGCGTCACGATCTGGGGATCATTTTTCATATGCTATGTATGGAATTATGACTAAGCACTTTTTTGCTACACTTAATTTTATGACACTATTTTCACATTTTATGAAGAATCAGAATGAGTTTCGTTCATAACGTTGATCTAATCAATCCGAACAAAGGAATTCAATCTCATTTCTCTCTCGCAGAGCGGTTTCCACGACACAAAATTGAACATATCTTCCTAAAATTGAGTGTATCAAAAAAGTGCTTACAAGTCTTAATTCCATACATAGCATACGAAAAATGATCCCCAGATCATGACGCATCTCCCTATACAAGTCTCGCTGTTACGTCAAGGCTTATATTCGAGAACCAAAATTCCATATAACACGGGTCTCCTGTAAAAGTGTAGGAAAACGAGTCACTTTTGCTATTAGAAAATATTTTGTATCTCCGATTTCGATGTAACTTGGTTGGTGGACCCTATTGGGGGTTAGACTAAGGTCCATCCTCTTGATTTGGTCGAATCTGCTCATTATCGATTTTTTGATCTACCTGCTACAAGAGGCATAAATCTTTCAATTTTTTTCGTACAGCGAACTTTTTTCTCATTTTACTCGTCTTGGTGAGTTCTACAAATGTCTCAACATCTACAAAAGGAAAGGAAGTCGTCTTCATGGTCATTTCCTCGAAAATCCGATTTTTCGATCAAGACATCGATTGTTTGACCACCTGTGAAATACAATGGTTTTTATTTCAAATATGGATTCTACGCATCAAATTAGGGGGTGTCTATGTTGACCATTTTGCATATCTCTTGCCATGACGTATCGAATTACTATGGTAGAAACTCGACGTCTCTGGACTTGGTTTATTTTTGAAAGATTTCGATTTTTGATCGTATCTCGGGTCAACATGGTCCAATCGAGCATGAAAAAAAGGAAACGGTAGCTCTCTACAAGGGCTACAAATTCGATTTAGTTCTTACAATCGATACAATTCTTCGTTTTCAAGTTATTTTACGAAAACTGTCGAAATCATGTAAAATTGAGATATTTCTGCAACAAATATCGCATGAGAAGCAATCCCAGACTTGTATTTCATCTCATTTTTGTTTTTGAACATTTCTGATCATGTTTCAAGCCATTTACCGAGGGACAGACCTGAAGAAACTCATACATTATCCCATAATAATTGAATTGTGAAGAGCATTTCTCAATTTGGAAGAAATGAGAGATGTTTTGAAAGAAATACGCATGAATTTGAGCGGTAATAGCAAGAAACGTGATCAAAAATGTTCCAAAACAAAGTTGAGATGAAATAAAAGTCTGGGATTTCTTCTCATGTGATATTTATTGCAGAAATATCTCAATTTTACATGATTTCTACAGTTTTCGTAAAATAACTTGAAAACGAAGAATTGTATCGATTGTAAGAACTAAATCGATTTTGTAGCCCTCGTTGAGAGCTACCGATTGCATTTTTTGCATGCTCGATTGGACCACGTTGACCCGAGATACGATCAAAAATCGAAATCTTTCAAAAATAAACCAAGTATAGAGACGTCGAGTTACTACCATAGTAATTCGATACGTCAGGGTAAGAGATATGCAAAATGGTCAACATAGACACCCCCTAATTTGATGCGTAGAATCCATATTTGAAATAAAAACCATTGTATTTCACAGGTGGTCAAACAATCGATTTCTTGATCGAAAAATCGGATTTTCGAGGTAATGACCATGAAGACTACTTCCTTTCCTTTTGTAGAAGTTGAGACATTTGTAGAACTCATCAAGACGAGTAAAATGAGAAAAAAAGTTCGCTGTACGATCAAAATTGAACGATTTATGCCTCTTGTAGCATGTAGATCAAAAAAATCGATAATGAACAGATTCGGCCAAATCAAGTGGATGGACCTTAATCTAACCCCCAATAGGGTCTACCAACCAAGTTACATCGAAATCGGAGACACAAAATATATCCAGTCGCCAGCGTTCCTACATTCTTACAGGAGACCCGTGATAATTAGCATATTTCAAAATATGCAAATTTAGCTTCGACGGGTTCGCATGTAGCTTATAATACCACTGTACAAGTTTGAAGGTGATATCTCATTCGGTTTCGATGTTATTAACATAAATGTACATGCAGCCTACATGCAACCTCGCGCAACCGGCCGAGTTGTTCCAAAAATGAACTTGACCATGATGATCAGCACCATCGAAAACCTCTTTCTACAAGTTTTGGAAAAATTGATGTGCCAGATCTTGTTCGATTCTTACGCAACCGTCGTCATATGTTATTATTGTTTGCAAGTGTATCACTCTCAAATGGGCAAAAATCGAAAGGAAAATCATATTCAAATAGTAGTTCCCAACTCTTCAAAGCAGTGGTCGAAAGAGTAGGTCATAAAAATTGTAAAAAGTGGGCACGTTTCTAAAATTTTAATATGAAATCGTTGAAAATGGGTACGTTTTCTACTTTTACACAGGTCTGGACTCCAAAAACCGGGCCCTTTATGTCATTTTGGACCTACTTTTCGACCACTGCTTCAGAGCGAAATTTTTATTTTGTTTTCGAATTTTTATTTCTTCTTCTGCGTCATCCAGAATCGATTCGAACATGTGACAGTAACAGACACTGGTATAGAAGCCCGGACCAGTCCGTAAAAGGACCTCTCCAGAGGCAGGGCAGCCGCCCGGCCTCCCTCCAGGACAGGAAGGCTCTGTCCCCGCACTGTCATATAAGCCCGGATCGGGGTGCCGATGAAGGCATCAGGGGTATCCCAAGACCGGTAAAACCTACCTTTAGACGATCATAGTCCAAAAAATAAGAATATCTCTGGTCTTAATTAAAAACGTAATCATTCGATCTAACAGAATCAGCCTAATAGCAACCGGTACCCCGATCTGGGCTTCTAGAACAGTGCGGGGATAAGCTCTTTTCACCGGGGTACAGGGCCTTTGCGATTGGTCAGGGCTTCTATACCAGTGCCTCAGTGGTATACTTGCATGACCCCTACCTATCTTAAGTAGAAATTCCAGGCAAGCAATGCTAGCGATAAAAATATGAAATAGGAAGAAGCTTGCATCAACGTGATAATAATTGGTAATTAGTAGATGAATCGCCGAAGAGAGAAGCAGATAAAAAGTTGAAGAAGAAGGGGAAGGAAGAGAAGGAAGAGCTGAAAGAGGAGAAGAAAGTCGAACCTCCAAAAGCTCCTACGGTAACTAATTATCTATTCTATTTTCGTATACAAATTTACGTATTTAAGTGTTCGATTTGAGATTTTCAAGTTACATGAAAGATCGAAATTGTTTAATTTCAGCCTGGTAAAAAGAAGAACAAGGGGAAAGACAAACTCAAATTCGCTTCTAATAATAAGTACGCTGCTCTTCTAGAAACGGAGTAGATTAAACTTTATTTATAATAAGGTACATTTGTACCATCTCCGCTAAATGACTTGTTTAGTTCATAATAGAATGTACGTAGTCCAATGTAGTGGCCCTCCCTCCGCTCTCCCCAATTCTCCCTCCGTTCTTCATTCATCTCTTGCCTTATTCACTTGATTCCCTGTATGCCTCTTCCTCACTTATGCTCGGTATCATTCGATTTTAACCCATTGTTTTATCTCCGTTCGTCAGAATTTTCCTTTGGAATACAGAATCATTCCATTAGCTTGATGTTTCGCCCATTCTACCTTTTGACCCTACCAATTGATACGCTTATTCCCGAGTCTATTCCTCATTCTACTGGTTTCCTCTCAGCTATTACCTTCTCTCTATTTTTTCTTCTTATTAATTATATATTCCTGTATTCGGAGAATAGTATCGATAGAGTAGATAGATTATGATTTAGTAACTCTCTCCTCTCTCGCTATTTTCCATCTTACTCGTAGAATGCGAATGGAATAAACTCATTTGCCGTCTCCCTCTGGGGAGAGTGCGCAGAGTATCCTCTTACCTCGTTTAACGTTGCTTCCTCTCTTTATTGTTTGCATTTCATGATTAATTGAGTGGAAAGTAGGAGGGGAATGTACTACCGCTAATATCGATTGGTTCCATCTACTCTAAATTTCATTTTATGGCCAGATAAAGAACTGTATTAAATGTCTCGAAAAGATTGTTTGAAAAAAGGACATCAAAATATCAGAATATTCGGAGATTATAGAATTATTTTCGGATATTTATTAGGAGAAGATATGGCGATTGAAAATAATAGCCTAATCTAACCGTTTTTTTATAGCTATGAATTATTTTGCAAAGCAATATGTATCGTTTGATAACAAATGTATGATGAACTAATTGGTACTGTAGTGAGGAGACCCCAATTGACGATGAAGGAGTCAACTGAATACCCATCGAAAGTGCATGGAGGGACAGAAGGAGGAGACTAGGAGAAGAGAAGGAGAAGAAGACTGAGCAATTCCATTCATTGCACTCTATATTCCCTTCATCAGCATGAATTTCACAAACAACGAATATCGTTTAAATGGAGTATTCGTTGAGAGGAAAGCCATACGAATGTGAGGGCAAGGAGAGAGATGGCGTGGCACCTGGGGATGAGGGAAGGAAGGACTGAATGGAGAGGAAGGACCAAGTCCCTCCCCCATTACATCATACGGTATGTTGTAATCTGATATTGTTTGATCTAATCCTCCTCCTCTGCCCTTAGGGTGTGAGGAGGAAGGGAGAGGAGGGGGAGGAGCGGGACGAGGAGAAAGGGGGCGGAGTCTCTGCTCCATCTTCGAGAATAGGAGCAAAGGGTCAAGCCAATCTAGAGTAAGTAGTGTCTCCTTCGTCTTCTCCTTCTTCCGACGACTCGCTACCATGGTGAGTACTGTATCAAATATTGTGATAGAAGTAAAATTGGAGGGAGGAGTGAGATGGTAGTGGGGGAAAGGCGGAGGTGAATGAGAGAAGACTGCCAAAGGAAGACATTCGATATATAGACAAACAGAGGGGAGGACTCAACCTGATATCTCCCTCCGCTTTTGGAGGAGAGAATTGAGAAGAGAGAGAGGAGTATTTCAGTAATCGGAAAGAGGGTGAGATCTAATGGGATAGGGAGGAACAGAAGGAAAGCGTGCAATTGCAAGAGAACAGAAGGGCACTGTACATTGGGTGTGACAGATGGTGAAAGGAGCACTGTAGAGGAGTGTGAATCATTGATTGATTGCAGAGAGAAGTCATCTCGATCCACATCGGACAGGCAGGAGTTCAGATCGGGAATGCTTGCTGGGAACTGTACTGTCTCGAGCACGGAATTCAGCCCGATGGCCAGATGCCCTCTGATAAGGTCGCCCCCTCCCCCTTCCCTCCCCCCTCTGATGGTCTTCCTCTGCAGTCTCTGGGGAGCAGTGACGACTCCTTCTCCACCTTCTTCTCCGAGACGGGCAGTGGCAGACACGTCCCACGAGCTGTCATGATCGATCTGGAACCAACTGTGATCGGTGAGGGAGAGGGGGAGATCATATTCGTCTTCTTAGTGTCCATCCGACATCGTGTATTCATCTCCCTCTCTTTTGCTCTCATCCCCTCGTTTTGCGATGTAGATCCTACGGTAGTCTGGGGAAGATTCTTTGATGTGGAGATATGAAGAGAGTGTATGTTAGATAGAGAGTCTATTGTGAATGTATGACTGAAGGAAGAGGGGTCGTAATGCATTCCAAATTGAGCAAACGAAAGAAGGAAGAAAAGGGAACATTTGGAGGGGGGCAAGGGTTATCGATTGGAAGGAATGGAGAAGAGACGAGGACTCTTTGTCTCCCATGGGAATTGAATAGGATGAGGAGAAGGGAGAGAAGAGAATTAGACATGGAGAGGGAAGACGATCCCTAATTGGCAGTATATCGAGAGAGTAGTGAGGACATTGCGAAAGAAATGCTCCTTCTCTTTTGCCTCTCTTCCAGTATAATAGATGGTGTCTGAATGGGAGAAGGAGGTGGTTCAAGGGGAAGGACCAAATGGGCGGAAGTACCCCTCAATGGAGATTCAAGGAAAGTCCCTTTACCCTCTCACCATAGATGGGACACTTCACTGAGCAATACGCGTCTACCGTAACCAATGTATGTGTTGTAGATGAGATTCGGACCGGGACATATCGTGCCCTGTTCCATCCTGAACAATTGATCACTGGGAAGGAGGTGAGGAAGAGATCACTGAGGGCAGGGAATCCAAGTGAATGCAGGATGCTGCGAATAACTACGCCCGAGGGCATTATACCATCGGAAAGGAAATCATCGATCTCACTCTCGATAGAATAAGACGACTCGCTGATAATTGCACAGGACTACAGGTAAGAGAGAGGGACGAGGGGGGAGAGACAGTTCATTCTTCAGGGATTCCTCGTCTTCCACTCATTCGGTGGTGGAACAGGATCTGGATTCACGAGTCTTCTCATGGAGAGACTCTCTGTAGACTACGGCAAGAAGGCCAAGCTTGAGTTCTCCGTCTATCCCGCTCCTCAGGTAGGTCATCCCTCCTACTCACCTCCTCTCTCCCTTCCCACACTCTCCTTCGCATCCTCTCCATCGCCCCTTCTCAGGTGTCAACTGCAGTGGTGGAACCGTACAACTCCATCCTGACTACTCACACTACTCTCGAGCATTCCGACTGTTCATTCATGGTCGACAACGAGGCAATCTACGATATCTGCAGGTAAAGAGAAAGGGGGGAGAGGGAGAGAGGGAGGGGGGGCGGAGAAGGAGACAGGGAAAGAGGGAATGCTGAGACGGGTAATATGCTCTGGCTCTACAACTCCTCTTATCTTGAGGCGTAATCTGGACATCGAGAGGCCTTCATACACGAATCTCAATCGGCTCATTGGTATGTATTATCTTCATTCTCATTGAGGGAATCTCTATCTCCTTCTCAATCTTTCATTTCTTCAGGTCAAATCGTATCTTCCATCACAGCCTCACTCCGATTCGATGGAGCTCTCAATGTGGATCTCACTGAGTTCCAGGTATTCGAACCATTCCTAGATGCTCTACCGTACTCCCTTCAGACTAATCTCGTACCGTACCCTCGTATCCACTTCCCTCTGGCTACGTTCTCTCCCGTTATCTCTGCAGAGAAGGCGTACCACGAGCAACTCTCTGTGGCTGAGATCACTAACATGTCAGTACTCGATGATATTCTCCGTGTTACCGTACTCCTCAGTCCTCGATGAGATTGTTCGTGTCACCGTACTCCTCAGGTGCTTCGAGCCTCACAATCAGATGGTGAAGTGTGATCCTCGTCACGGGAAGTACATGGCGGTGTGTCTTCTCTTCCGAGGAGACGTCGTCCCGAAGGACGTCAATGCAGCCATCGCAACCATCAAGACCAAGAGGTCCATCCAGTTCGTCGACTGGTGTCCTACTGGATTCAAGGTACTCTTCCTCCTCCCCCCTCCTCCTATCCTCATCTCTTGAGGTTGGCATCAACTACCAGCCCCCTACAGTAGTCCCTGGGGGAGATCTGGCAAAGGTCCCTCGCGCAGTCTGCATGCTATCGAACACGACTGCCATCGCTGAAGCATGGGCGAGACTCGATCACAAGTTCGACCTGATGTACGCCAAGAGGTGCGGTAGACTCCATCGAGATGAGATTATGAGTGCATTCTCAGAGCATTCGTGCATTGGTATGTGGGAGAAGGAATGGAGGAGGGAGAATTCTCCGAGGCAAGAGAAGACTTAGCTGCCCTCGAAAAAGACTACGAAGAGGTCGGTGTTGATTCCATGGAGGACAATGCTGAGGAGGGCGACGAATACTAGACGACGTCCTCACCATACACCCCTTCACACACCATCAGACCACTAGCTTGTAATTAGTATTGTCCCGATCCCTTGTTTTGTGTGTGCTGCGATCAGCTTTATTGCTTGGTGCTCTATTCCATTGTTTTTTCTTGCCTTTCCATTCCAAGTCCGAACATCGACAATGAATTCGTTTCCTCTTATTTTCATCAGTAGTGCGAATTGGGATGATTTCAGAGAGATACCATTTATTTCTCTACACAAACACACTCGCCCACTCCATCTCACACTTTCTCGGCTACTTTAATGGCGATCTTGCATCCAGTCTGCACTACGGCTTTTAAAGGAGCGAAGAGAGGCGACTCAAATGGATTTCTCATTCCTCCCTCGTCTGCTCTTCCTTCTCACCTTCTCTCCCTCGTTCTCCTTCCCCACATCGTAATGGTGCATTTCATCGTCTCTCAACTTCGACAGAATCTCCAGTAGCTCCTTCTCCTCGGGGGCCACTTCGATCAACTTCTTCATCTAAGATTCCCACACCTCTTCCATCTCTTCCACCCGCTCCTCTCCCTTACCTTCACCCCCCCCCCCTCTCACCTGCTCATTGTAGTGTCCTCCAATCAATTCCTCTACTGCCATGGTGCATCCCATCGCTCCTTCCTTCCCTCCTAGTGCCGATCCCACTCCTTAATCATTCCTCCTCTCACCTCCCCCCCCCCTCCTCACCGAGAGTGTATCCAGCCAATGCGAAGATAGGGGAGAATAGTGAGGATTTCACTGAATGAGATGCAGCCAATCTCTCCATTTCATCCAAATGATTCTTCTCCTCTTCCCACATTCGAGTGATCGCTGGACCAGAGGATGAATCTAAACCAGACAGATCAAACACCTTCTTTCTCTCTATCCACTCTTCAGAACAGCCAATTGTCCAGCATAGATCCGATCAGCTGCCAACTCCCCTGCGTGATCTACTCTTATAATTTCATCGATTAATCCATTCCTGAAATATATTGTCAGACTCTGCAGTAGGCGGCTTAACTCACCGAGTTGTCTGAGATTTAGTAAGATTCTGTACAGTTTGCAGACACTTCTCCATTATTCCGGAAAATCGACCGGCCATTATGTTGAGATCTATCAGTTGTTCATTTTTTTAAAAATTTATCGTATTAGTGCGATCGCGTACTGTGAGAACAGAAAGCGTAGCCCGTGGTGTGGTAGCGAGATTTAGTACATTTGATTCTAAATATACTCGGAACGTTTTTCCTCCGCGTTCAAGCGTATATTAAAAAACAAATGTACTAAATCTCGCCACCACACCACGGACTACACTTTCTGTTCCCACAGTAAGAATATTACTTTACTTGATGATTCCGGTACAGTAAAAAATCGCACTGTGAGATGATCCTTACTTCCGATGGCCTTAGCTAAGTATCCTGCATTGATTCTTTTTATTTAATGTTTTAATTAATCATATTTCCGTAAGTCAACAAGTGGACTCGGGCCTACAACTTTCAAAAGGATGTGCAGGTGCATTACCAACGCCAATGACGACGGAACAAAAGTTTCGATTCATCATCATTAAAATTACCAGACGAGGACGAAACCCTGATCTCACACTGATTGTCGCGTGTAGGAGAGAGTATGCAAAAGTGAGAGAGCGCGGGATTACGCTGATCATTTCCGGCTTTCCCTTGAGGCTATTAGATACTAATTTTTAGCATTTTTGTATATCCATTCTCAACTAATTCAGCCATCGGTTATTCGATGGAGGACAAATAATAGGGGGT
This sequence comes from Pristionchus mayeri, assembly GCA_036245805.1. Classification (NCBI taxonomy): domain Eukaryota; kingdom Metazoa; phylum Nematoda; class Chromadorea; order Rhabditida; family Neodiplogasteridae; genus Pristionchus; species Pristionchus mayeri. The sequence continues at coordinate 24,655,053 of BTRK01000003.1, read as the reverse complement.
CAATTTTGTCCTCGTCCGGTAACTTTAATAATGATTCATTGTTGCTAAATGGATGAACACTTATGTATATTTATTCCTGACCGCGCTGGTTTCTAAGTAAAGTTTCAGCTTTGAGAGTGTAATTTTTTGTATTACTAGCCTAAACCAAAATCGGTTGCAACATGTCGAGAAGGGTACTTTAGGATCGGGTAAGTATCCTCCAAACAATTTACGTTTCAAACTGGCTAAACTTTAAAGTTACCTGCCGAGGACGAAATTGAATTTACCATTGGATAGACGATGCGCGTACAAGCTGTGAAAGAATATTCAAAAATGCGAAAAATCAATAATAGCCCTAGGGGATGGCCAGAAACGATCAGGTTGAAGGTGCCTGATCCAGTACTCCCTCACTTTTGCATACTCTCTCATACACGCGACGCGCGCACAATGCGTCGCGTCTTGGGATCAGGGTCTCGTCCTTGTTGGGCAACTTTAAGTGAATCTAATTATGCACGTGATCAGGTAAAACATGGTAACAATAAGAATCAATTCAGGGTCCCTGGGACAATCAGAATTATCTAATGACACAGTGCAATTTGTTATGTACCTGAGGGAGAATGATTCTTTGACGAATGCATTGACATAGATATCTAGTGGACCAATCACCATCGTAATCCGAAGAAAATAAAGCGTGTGAAGGTAATTTATTCAACAACTGAATCTTAATTTGGCTCAAAGCACAACTTCTCCCGCTTCCCCCCAACAATCACATAATTTACAATTGAACTATTAACAAACGAATAAATAATATGCATTCACAAGATGATCTTTTCTCAATGAGAATGTCCATGCCCTCCTTCGTGGGAGTGTCCATGTCCTCCTCCCTCATGGGGATGAGTCTGCTGACTCTCAGCCGAGTACCGTACTTCTCCCGTCCACGACTGAGTATCGTGTCCTCCCCATGCCGCATCTTTCATCACCTGCAATCCACTCCTTCCCTCTCCTCTTCCCACATTGACTCACTTGGATGGAGAGATTGGGAACGAGTGAGACTAGCTTGTCAGTTACTGCAGCCAGTATCTGCAATGACTCCCTCCTCCCCTCCCCTCCCCTCCCCATCCCCCTCCTCTCTGACCTTCTGTTCATCGGCATCTCTCCTCACTCGCACATCTACACTGCCTGCCATGGAGGAGAAGTCGATCTGCCAGAAGTGGGCGGATCGTACCTCGAGTACCCCCTCAAAGGAGCAACACTAGAAGAGGACTCCCTTCACCCTCCTCCACCTCAATGTGACTACTCTCCGATAGACATCTGTCCAGTTGATTCAGTAAGTGGGGAGGAGCAGTCTGGAGGAGAATTCGACCAGTGTACAGAGAGAGAGGATGCATCGAGGAGAAGATCACTGCTGACAACACTAGACAACACACTGCATCTGCCCAGCCAGCATCGTGTCTGTAGGGAGAGAGAGAGAGGAGGAGGGGGGGGGGGCACGAACCGAAGATGCTCAGCCAGGAGTATTAGAGGGGTTGAGATGGCAGCTAGGAGGACCATGGCATTGATGCGAGGAAGGAGGAGACGAGAGAGACCGGGAATGAGCCAGCACACTCCCTCACACACATCTGCCGCGTGCTCCTACAATCAACCAGCATTCCCTCTCCCTCGCCCTCCCCACCTGCACAGCAGAAGTGCTCGAAGCAGTTAATACGTGCTGGAAGGGCTGGTTCTTTAACGAGTACGCTGACAGAAGCAAAGCCACTGATGAAGCTGCTGCTGCCACGAAATAGGGATAAGCAGGACCCGCCTGAAATGGAATGAGTTGAGTACGAGAGTAGTCAACTCACCCCGTGGTCATCCGAGTGCGCGTCGTGACTGTCGTGACCTCCTCCACCTACATTATCGATTAGGGCAGAGAATGGGAGAGGGGGAGGAGGGGGAGGGAGGGGGACGAACCGCGATGATCAGGAGCGAGGATGTGCTCAAAACTCTCCTTCGTCAGGAAAACGGAGAAGAGTTGAGCGAGTACTGTAGTGGAGAAGACAGCAAGAACAGGAACACGAGCCAGTCCTCAAGAGATGGAAGAGAAGATAATGGGAGAGGGGGGGGGGGGGGACTTGCCGTAGCTGAACTTAGGAGTCGGTCGATAGGTGATACTCATCGAGTAGAGGGAGGAGGCAAGAGAGCAAAAGGCGAGGAGAGAGAGCCATGCAGAAGACATGATCACGAGGGAGTGAGTGAGCCAGTAGCATCCGAGAACACTCATCTAGAGGGATTCATTAGGGGAGGGGAAGAGTTCACCGAGAACGAAGACGACCCCATTCCCAAATTGAGTCCACTAACAACAACCAAGAGAAAATTGAAAAGAGAGATCACGTTACGCTAATGTCGAACAATTAATCTTTCTATATTAAGTAATACGTAATGCCTAAGGGCATCAAATAAATTGCGTTATACATTGGTCTCAATGAGCGCTGGAAGTTGAGGATGCGCTCTTCTCATTCCATACTCTCTTTCTCTCATCAGCGAGAAAGCACGTGAAAAGGAAAGGATGGAATGTCTTCTTCCTCTACACTCAATATCGGACAGGATAAGTAATCAACTCACAGTAGCAAGGAGTGCGAGGGAAGAAGCGACGAGTGCCCTGTATCCTTGAGGGTGGGAGAGGGAGCCACTCAGCCAGCCCATTCTGACATTACAACCTTCTCGTACAATTGTCCACTATTCATTCGAAGGTACGATACAGGTACAGCAACCTTCACCATTTAGTGTCGAGGTAGTGAAAATCAATGAAAAATTTATTCAGCAAATACATTAACGGCAAAATATAAAATATGACTAGATGGACGACGAATATGTGAGATCTTGGGGATAGAGAGATCAACATATATTATCACGAGTTAATAGCTTAGAACAATTGACTGGAGGACTCATCATCGTAATCAATATAATTATCATCATAATATACATATCTCTCATCAAAGGTGACCTCTTCTTCTTCTCCTTCTCCTCCTTCTTTCTCCACCATCTCCAACCATTGCGCATTGTAGTAACGGAACTTCTCCGTCATGAATCTACAATAGACATACAGATGGATTGGCCCACTTCTCCTTCTCACCTCTTATTCCACTCGGGACTCAGAGATGAGATAATTCTCGCGGCTTCGTCTGCCTGCTCCACCACTTTCGGATTCTGAACGATGCATTCGGGTACTCGCACTCTCTTCTAATCATCTACTCACATTGTCATGCATTAGATCGAGGATGTAAGAGGGGAGAGCTCCACCTTCTCCTTCCAGGATCATCTCCCCCACTTGGGGATGACGAAGGAGACATACGAAGAAGAAGAGCAATTGGACTACCAACTCGTCGTCTTCCTACAATCCATCATCCCCCTTCCCTTCCCTTACCTCCCCCTCCTACTTGGAGTGAATTGAGAAGAGAGAGGAAGTGGTCCAGTAGTCGCACTACACTCTTCGCCCCTTCAACTGTCGATGCGAGTCGAGATGCGAGAATTACCTGCAGACTCCACTCCCCCCCCCCCCTCTCTCCCCTCCCCCCACCTGCTGCAACTGGAATGGCTCGTGTTCAGAAGCAGTAGTAGAGGAGAGAGTGGACTGCAGCCATTGGCACATGCCCATCTCCTCGTTGAGTCTGCAGATTCCTCTCCTCCCCCCCCCCCCTCCTCTCCCTTCACTCACCTCATCCAGTCGACTCCTCTGCATTGAGTGCACACAGCGAGTAGTTCGATAGTTCTGGCAGTTCTGGCCTCTTCCTCACTCAGCCCATCCTCCAATACAATCGACATCAAAGAAGGAACCCACTTCTGGAAATATCACATCATCCGAGTGATAATGTTTCACTTGGTCCTTTCAGGGGGGGGGGGGGGTCGCGTGAGAATGGGAATGGAAGTGCTTACGACTAGAAAGGGATGGGCAGTGTCTTCGTGCGATGCCATATTCCTCAGTATCTTCGCAGCCAGTAGATCAGAGTTATCCACTGCTAATCTCATCAGGGAATCTACAGTAGTCCCCTTGGATCCGCACATGATCTGAACAGTGCTGACTGGAAGGAGAGGAGAGATTCGTTTCCACCTGAGTGCTTCTCTTATCGAGAGATGCATTGAGAAGAACTGCCTTCGTGACTGCAGAAGCATGCCCTTCCAGAATATCGGAAACCAACTGGAATTGATACAACCACTCACTTGATTGTCTCCGCCAGTTCATCCCTTACATGGAGATACTACAAATGAACGTACGTGTTCGATTGCATCCGTGAATGGAAGAAGCGATCTCGAATCATCAGATAGAGTCAGTTGGTAGAGAACGTTCAGTGCCTTCTCATCTTCTGAATCTCGATATTTTCGAGTAACTATCACATCATATTTCGAAGGAAGGGAAAATGAAGGATACTTTTGCAGAGTTGCGCAGTATGTTGAATTAGCCCAGTAGAGAGAAGCGAAGATCGAGTGGAAGGATGGAAGGAGAGATTGAATAGAAGAGAGAGAGCAATTCGACGAGTGGAGGAATCAGCCATCGGGAAGAGGGCAGCAACCTAGATTACGACCACCATATCTCATGCCTGTTTGGATAGTCAGAAGTGAACACGAACAAGGAGAACAAGATATCATCAAATATAATAAAATATTCACAAACATACAAATGTGGATATAAATAAGATGCACTCACTTTTTGTGCAATTGCCTCTTTCTCCAACAGTGGATGGTTCTCGATCATGACTGAGAGTTTGAGAAGGAGAGTGAGTACAGGGTGGAGGAGAGCATGAGAGTGATTCGGCTCAAATTAATATTTTGATACCTCTATTGATGAACTGTGGGAGTGGGAGTGCGAGTACCTGAGTGGCATGGAAAAGACATTTTGACATGAGTGTGAGCAGTCCTTTCCTTAGCATCTTCATCTCCACTCCAACATCCTCTGCCAGATTGAGAAGGAGAGAGACGGAGACTGGAAGTGAGAATCACGAGAGGCAAAGGAGACTCCCACATACCCGCCAGCATTGCGTCTTCCCTCCTCAATGCCATCTCGCATTTCCTCCTCGTCTCTTCATCTGCAGTCTTCATCTGATTCATCCAGTCTCTCCCTCTATCCAACTCCAATTCAATGACACTCATGCAGAAGGCTCCCATCTCAATTTACACCTTGACACTCACTACACGACATGTACAATATACCTTCTGTTCAATGACAATATGTTGAGTCTGTGAGAAGGAGGAAAAGAGGTGAAACACCGAAATTATGTTTTTCGCCAATTCCAAATTTTTCCTCCATTCATCACGAAGAACTCTGGATAAAGCCGACACAAGGGTCTCTAGAATAATGGAACCTAATAATTCAAATGATCTTAGATTCAACACTCACCATTTTCGGAGAGAAGGAGCAAATTTTGAGGATTCTTCGTTAATTCAAGAATACACAAAGATCCCCTATTTTTTGATGTGATATCCTCATAGAGTAACTCAATATACGAATCGACCTAAAATAATTGATGGCACCAACATAAAATAAGACATTCAAATAAGCTAACCTCCACCATGGTAGCATTGACTGGTGCACAATTCCTTCCCTCAGAGATCGAAGACGCACTATCTGTAGTATTCAATTTTCTCAGTTATTGTTCTTACAAGTAAGTATGTAAAGCAACTCACGCGCTCGACTATTGACTGTCCTCTGCAAGAAGTACAGAATTTGCTCGAGATCTTTTCTATTTCCCTCAGGAATCAATGAGCATTTCTCCATTACAACTGTCGCAAGCCATTCAATGTCCACATTTTCCGTCAACTCCTTTAAATTGATGCTGAATTTGCAATTTTTAAACAAATCTCATAGTTAAAAAATTTACATTTTCTGGTGTGACTTTAATTTACTATCAGCCTCTGTCGATTCAAGTTGATAACGAACGACAACCGCCAACTCATGAGGATGCGCGTCAAGCACGACATTCTTGATGCTTCTGAGATCAGCAGAGCTCAGTATACAAGTGGATGGAGACAAACCAACAAGAACATTACGCTAATATATGAGTAGCAATAAAAATTACATTCCAACATAAGAAAAAAATACATACCCTTGTCGAGTCATCACGCACTCGAGGAACGTAACGAGACAGACGGAATCTTGTTGGCTTAGTTGGCCAACGTTGGCAATACGCGAGCAATTACAAGTTCTACGACCACATTTACTCTACTTAGAAAACCATGATAAAATGTGTGCATACGTCATGCCCCTAGAAATACCTAAATGCCAGGGGGGAAACAGATCAAATAAAAAGGAAAGGGAGTACTGAGGAGTAAACTCCCAGAGTACTCCGGATCTGGATTTGGCAATTATCCAAAAGTTACAACACAAAAATTCCTATCACGGATACTGGGTTACTGTAGTCCGTGTTAAGTGACTAGTTTTGTTCATTTTTCCGATTATTGATCCGATTATTTGCTTGTTGTTTTTAATAGGGTAGTTTCTTGCAGGGTGACGAGCTTGGTAGTCGAGGACAATGCTGTCGGTTGCTCGCGCCGGTGTCGCCTCCGTTAAGAACTCTGTAAGCTCAATTTAACGTTTACGTTATTACGTATCGGAGTATATTTACGTACGTCTCACAACGCAAGTAGAAAGTATAGCTTATTTGCCTTACTTCTACGGGTAAATCAAATCGCGATTCTATAAAAATATATGCATTACAATTGGCGAATGCTAGGTCGAATCGCATTCATGTACAAACAAATATTTGTTTTTATGAGATATTGTGGAACGAAGATTTAATGGATTTAAGGAATGAGGAGTAAAGCATAGGTACATGTATATGAATTTATAGCAAACTCTTGCATTCCTTAACCTTGATTCTTTTATATTGTCTAATGTCAGGTCACTTCATGTGCATATTACATAAAGGTGCTCGAAATTATGACGATTATGTGCGCTGAAAAAAATACGGTTGTCAATATATATATTTGGATTAACACGAGTCGAGCCTTTGCAAGCTATGAATGCTACAGGAACCACCACAAGTTGTTGCTTCATAAAATCGATTGCAGGTCCGATCGGTGTCGGCGCTCGCCACCCGTGACGTCCTCGCTAAGGGTTCCCATGCCGAAGTGTCTGAGCTGAAGAATGGACTCCGTGTGTCCACCGAGAACAACGGCAGGCCTACCACCACTGTATGTTACTTATTTTACGTAATCTTCTATTTACTTCCTCACTTCAAGGTCGGAGTGTGGATTGAAACAGGAAGTAGATACGAGAGCGAGTCTAACAACGGAGTTTCTCGTCTTCTCGAGCACATGATTCACAAGGTGATATTACCGATAAATAATTAGATTTAAGGAAATGAGCAGTGGATAAGGATTGCACGTTTACATAGGGAAATAAGAATGCGGGAGTCGTGAAATCCAAAGGTACCGTAATTAGCAGGCAAATTTTTTTGCGCCGCTTAGGGACCACAGGCGTGTTTCTTCAAAATGCTTCTAAAATAAAAAATGCGCCTAGAATCCGATGATTTTTGAGTTGCCGATACTATTTCGACAACAAAAAAAAATGTTGCGAAATAACTTAATTATTCGAATTAACAAAATTAACGCCGAGGCTAATGTACAGTACCCCACCGCCTGCCAATATCCTAATCAATAACTGATTTTTTATCTTCATATTTTTTGTTATTAATTATTCTTCATTTTTAAATCAAAATTATGAAAATATTTTTTCGAATGATATACTGTGAGAACAGAACTCGTAGTCCATTGTGTCATGCTGCGTGTGCCCTAAAATACGGCCCTGTGCGATTTTGGACAACACAAATGGAACGATTTATTCAGGTTGTTGTCTGTAGTTTTCGCTTCATTTTCGCTCTTTTACTTTTATTTATTTTTTCCCGCTTTTGTTTAATTTCGAGTTACTTCCAGCTATCACCTAGCCGTGTTAAAGTCATAATTCTCATAGTTTATAACTTGTGGTGTGGATAACACGGCTAGATTGTAGCTGGAAGTAACTCGAAACGAAACAAAAGCGGAAAAAAATATATAAAAGTAAAAGAGCGAAAATAAACGCGAAAACTACAAACTACAACCTGAATAAATCGTTCCATTTGTGTTGTCCAAAATCGCACAGGGCCCTATTTTAGGACACACGCAGCATGACACAACGTACTACGAGTTCTGTTCTCACAGTACATGTCATTCTGGGAATCATAGACCGGGAAAATAGTTTATCACTGAGATTGTTTGTCATAGGAACGTCGCGTGTTCGGCTTTCAGATCCAAAAAGTAACATTCCGTTCGATGACACCTGGACTTGCTACGCGAAAACATGTGCTTAGGGTCAGTAGGTTGAATTGGCATAGGAATATAAGGGGTGTCAAAGGACGGAAGTACATTATCAATCGAAGGAAAGTGGGCATCACAAAACGACGCGGTTTTCAAGCTAAAACGACGTAACTTCAATGTGTGGCAATGGGAGCAAATAAATTTTCGGTCGAAAAGTGCAAACTGGAAACATACTTTCTGAAATTGGCTATGAAACGCATTAAACGAGACTCAAAGTGGCCAAAATGATGTATGAAGATAATTGATACTGGGAAAATGCATTCGGACAAGAAAAAAAATAATCTTTATCAAAAGCAACGTGTTGAAAACAACCGAAAAAGTTTTCGAAAGTTTAGAAGCGATTTAGAATCGCAAACTGAAAATAAATGGGGAATACTGTAAGTCGGATTTCTGAAAAAACCATGCTCTGCGGTCCCTACGCTTACTGAGTTTTGGTTATGGTGTTTTGAAGAATATGTATTTCTCGAATATGAGAGCGTTTGCCGAAGAACTTTTGCCGAACATAGGCTGGCACAGCAAAAAAAGTCGATTTTCCAATTTCATGTGATTTGGGGTTCTCAAGGGTGCTGATTAAGATAGGCATAGTCATTTTGTACATGGGCCTTCCGTTGGCTCCAGAAGACGTTGCGTCGAATTCACATTTTCATGTTTTCCGCTGCTCCAAATAGAGCTAAAATTAGCGGAACAAGTTTTCTGGGGTGAAATTGTATGGCGAACACGCCTGTATACTTCATTTTTGCTAATTTTGTAACTAAAAAATTAAAAATGCAACATTTCTCTAAGTGGATCCCGAGCTTAGCAAATATACCGATATGAGCGCCGCAAAGAGAGGATTCCAAATCTACAATTTGGTCCAATTTCGAAAATTTTTTTTAGAAAACCTAAAAATAGTGCTCAATTTTTGCTTGAATTGACTCAATCTCTCCGCTTGACCCCGACTCTCTCTCACCACACCACAATTCTCCCTCTGGCTGTCCTCCCTCCCCTGCCTCTCTCGTCGTGTATCGGTATATTTGCTAAGCTCGGGATCCACTTAGAGAAAAGTTGCATTTTTAATTTTTTAGTTACAAAATTAGCAAAAATGAAGTATACAGGCGTGTTCGCCATGCAATTTCACCCCAGAAAACTTGTTCCGCTAATTTTAGCTCTATTTGGAGCAGCGGAAAACGTGAAAATGTGAATTCGACGCAACGTCTTCTGGAGCCAACGGAAGGCCCATGTACAAAATGACTATGCCTATCTTAATCAGCACCCTTGAGAACCCCAAATCACATGAAATTGGAAAATCGACTTTTTTTGCTGTGCCAACATATACCGGATCTGCTCGACTTTTGGGCAAACGCTCTCATATATCTTATTTACAGTATGAGTTTATTAGACACGTATAAGTATTCAGCGCTGTATTGACTGACCATGAAGCACATTTTTCGTTTTTCATTATTTTTCAAGAAGTAGCTATTCAGGAATCCTTAATACCTGAAAAAGTTACCAGCCGAAGACCAAATCGTGATCCCAAGGTTGTACGCGTTGCCTGCGCGCCACGTGTCCATGAGATCGCGGGATCAGGCAAATTCAGCATGATCCTTTCTGGCTAACCCCGGGGGCTGTTATTGATTTTTCGCATTTTTTGCATATCAGACGTCTCACGTTAAAGGGCGGCAGCCTAAGCCTAAGACAAGACAGGTACTGCGAGAATAGAACGTCTAGCAATCTGATGTGTGGTGTTGAAAGCAGGAAACGGCGGCGGAAAGGAACATTTTCATGATACTGTAGCTGTTTGTCGTGCTGTGCTTTGTTTATTCGCGTAAAGCTCATCACGTCAAACAGTATCACTAAAACGTTCCGTTCCGCCGCTGTTTACCGCGTTAAACAACGCACACCAAATTGTTACGCTTTCAAAAAATAAAATTGCTACGCCTCACAGTACAATCAGAAAATTCGAATTTGATATTTTGCGTAACTAGGGGTAATTTACGATTCTGAATCCGATTTCGAGCCGAGCGGCGACCAATCTCGAACACCGGCTGCAGTTGCATGCTGCAAACTTTTGAGAATCTCACTGAAGCTTCTGATAATGGGTTCAAAATACTTCAACCGAGCTGGAATTTGGCCTGTATCAATTTTGAACTTCTATGCTTCCCTTAATAAATTTTGTCGCAGTTCTAATCATTATTACTGAGCAGTTATTGTTGCATAACTTTTTCTGTTCGAGTCCGCAATAAACCAAACTTTTGCATCGAATTAAATTCTGCATCAACCATATTTTTCCTAATTGTAAGTTTTATGTTTTATAAGCCAAAATCTGTGAAAAATGCGCATGGTGCGCCTGTTGGCACTGCGGGCGAGCAGGTAAGAGGGTGAATTTCAAATCCGAACATTAGGGGGTTCGACTTCCCATCGCTGTAAACTTCTTTTGACAATTTTTTGAGTGAATTTGAATCCTGATTACTTATTTTGAAATGCTTGTAAGTTTATAACTAACTATAATATTCATTATAAATAATAAATGGTTAGAAACCTTTTTTCCAGCGAAGATGAGTGAGCCGACAAAATTTGCAAGCGTTCAAAAATATGTGATCAGGATTCAAATTCATTCATAAAGTTGACTAAAGAAGTTTCGATGGGAGCTCTATCCCAGAATCGGATTCAATGCATATCCTCTTACCGCTTGGCACACAGTGCGAACAGGTGCACCATGCGCATTTTTCACAATTAAGATGCAAAAGTTTGGTTTGTTGCCGCTCGGCTTGAAATCGGATTCAGAATCGTAAATAGCCCCTAGTTATGTTAAAATGCCAAATTTGAATTTTCTGATTGTACTACGATGTGAACGAAGAAACCCCGTCTGCGGCCCCCAGTGGTGGGCTTGGAAGGTTAAATGGCCCGGGGCCGCGTGTTTTGGCTACGGGCGCGGTTAACCGTCGCGGGGGTTATGCGGCCGGGGGTGCCCCCCCCCCCCCCCTGCTGGTATCGGGGGCGGAGGTGAGGGCCTTCGGCCGGGGAGGAGAATGGGAGGGGAGGTCGTCAAGCCGTAAAAATTAAACCTGCTACCGGGGCCGCGCAAATTTCAATCCCGGGGGTGCGCATTTTGAAAAGCTGAACCTTTCATATCACATCACTGGCGGTCCCTACATGTAATCTTTTTCTAGTTCATTGTTAAAAATCAATATGATGGTATTTCAAGGGAACGGGAAAGCGCAGCGAGGCGCAGCTGGAATCTGAACTCTCTTCCATCGGAGCCAAGCTCGTTTCGGAAACTTCCCGTGACCACACTGCCATTTTCGTTCAGTCTTCTTCTCAGGATGTCGAGAAAGGTATGTTGTGAATATTGTATGATAATCATCTTGTGTTGAAGTGGTTGATGTGTTGGCGGACGTTCTCCGTAACTCGAAGTTGGATTCGTCTGCCATCGAAGGAGAGAAGACGCATCTCTTGGCTGCTCTCGAGGAGGCAGAGGAGGACCATATGGGAGTGGTGATGGATAACCTCCATGCTGCTGCCTTCCAAGGCACTTCCCTTGCCAGATCGCCCCTCGGAAACACCACGGGAATCAAGGTATTATGTGCCACTTCCGTAATCTCTTTTGCATATTTGGGTGTTTCCATATTTGGGTTCAAAGCCATGGATTTGCATCAGCTACTCTCCCCGGGTTTTAATTAAAGTTTGTGTAAAGGATGACCAATCGTAACTTTTTTTGACATTAATTTTTGTCCTGTACTGGAGCGCAAATGTTTGATGCTTCTAACTACTATCTACCGATTTAACGGATCCGTTAAAAATCTGAATATTTCTAGAATGAGCATAATAATTAATAACCTATCAATGCTATTCGATGTATGTAGTGAATATATACAAAAAAGGGAAATAAATATTATTCATAACTAAAAGCAATGATTTGATGATGAGAAATTTAACGGATTGAATGGAGTCCATCCTTTTTTGGGTGCACTATTCATGCCGCGGATTATACGTTCCCCCGAAAAAAAATACACGAACTTTCGGAACACCACAATATATATTTTGTGGCGCAGCGGGAAACGAACAATTAAATATTTGGGCACTCCTGCAGAAGCCCAGATCGGGGTAACAGTAGTGATGTTAGGAGGAGACCCCAGTCAGGTAAGTCGTACCTTGAGCCGAACCCTTAGACATGTTTGTATTGTCGTACTGTTTAGCCTACACGCGGAGGGAAGCCGGAACTGACGCTATTTTAGGTTAGGCATCATTCCAGCAGGCGCTCGAAAAGGCGCTATATAGCGACAGGATTGAGCATTTAGGCTAAAACTTTCTTTAGTATGTCTCACGGTTCTGCAGTTATGGCTTACCTGCTTGGGCTCTACTCCCGATACGATTAACCACTATTGTTACCCCGATCTGGGCTTCTGAAGGAGTGCCAATATTTGGTATGATACAAGAGTATTGATTCTCCTCACACTGCGGAAGAAATGCGGTAGGAGGGGGGGTGTGGGGGTGGGGACGCAAGAGAAAAATGGACCGTCTCATCTGTCTTTAGAGATGGTAATTCGAGCTTTGCGGGCGCAATGTTTTCCCTCCCTCCCCCCTGATTACAGGTCCGCAATGACTTGACTTCCCATTGCGGGCTCGCAATCCCGTAATCATTTAGCACGGATCTCCTGTAAAAATGCAGGAAAATGAGACCATCCTACGACAAATTTTTTTTCGGTTCATGGATTTCGCTGCAAAATTTAGAACTGACCAAAGTGAGGGCGTGGAGAACGCCTATCCACATCATTCTTCGAAATTTGCATGTTGAACGGAGTTATGACCTACCGCGTTGGAAGGCCTTTTCTCAGTCAGTTTTTGACCTACAGCGAGCGGATTTTTTTTCAATCTGTTCGTAATAGAGAAATCTACAAATAATTTCTCTTACGCTCCATGCGGAAATTACGTCTTCACATAGTTTCATGCAAAAAACCGGTTTTCTCATCATAATATGCTAATTTTCTACCTTTTCTGATCAAAACATCTCGATTTTTATTCTTGATTCGGATTCCCCATCCCCGAAATGGGGTACGTACATAGTTCATTGGTCGTCGTAGGTCGAGGTACATAGCGGCACTCAGTAGGGAGAATTTGAACATAGTGCAATTTTTGAATGAAACGTTTTGGTACGTATCTCCCCTCCAACTTATGCAAATGAAAGAACTTATACCACTTTTGGATACCTCTCCAGTAGGTCTCCAACAATGACTCAGGGGTACGAAACCCTGAAGTTAGCCGTTTTCGAGATACGGAATAAAAACTAGTTGTATTGAGCTGTTCTTCAGAAATTTGAGGCGAAATGGTCCCAAAAGTCCACTATAATATTGTATCTTCTCGATTTTTATGATTGATTCGGATTCCCCACCTTGAAATTGACTTATGTACATAGTTCGTTTGTCTTGACATGGGGATGTAGACATCGCTACTCAGTAGGGAGATCTAGGACTTGTAATATTTTTTGAAGAAAATGCAATTATCTGTGTGAGATCCTTGAAAAGGGTTTTTACTCCGTATCTCGAAAACGGCTAACTTCAGGGTTTCGTACCCCTGAGTCATTGTTGGAGACCTACTGGAGAGGTATCCAAAAGTGGTATAAGTTCTTTCATTTGCATAAGTTGGAGGGGAGATGCGTACCAAAACATGTTTCATTCAAAAATTGCACTATGTTCAAATTCTCCCTACTGAGTGCCGCTATGTACCTACGACGACCAATGAACTATGTACGTACCCCATTTCGGGGATGGGGAATCCGAATCAAGAATAAAAATCGAGATGTTTTGATCAGAAAAGGTAGAAAATTAGCATAATATGATGAGAAAACCGGTTTTTTGCATGAAACTATGTGAAGACGTCATTTCCGCATGGAGCGTAAGAGAAATTATTTGTATATTTCTCTATTACGAACAAAAAAATCCGCTCGCTGTAGGTCAAAAACTGACTGAGAAAAGGCCTTCCAACGCGGTAGGTCATAACTCCGTTCAACATGCAAATTTCGAGGAATGAAGTGGATAGGCGTTCTCCACGCCCTCACTTTGGTCAGTTCTAAAGTTTACAGCGAAATCCTTGATCTAAAAAATTTTTTGTCGCATCGGTTCCTGCATTTTTACAGGAGATCCGTGTTAGTCAATAGTATTGGCTCAATACTAATCTCATTCTTTTAATTTGTTTCAGTCGGTCGATGCTTCGGCGTTGAAGCAATGGCAGGCTGATCACTACCGACCCGTCAGAATGGTTTTCTCGGCTGTGGGTGGAGTGGAGCACGGAAAGCTGACTCAGTTGGCAGAGAAGTACTTCGGAGATCTCTCCAACTCGTACCCCGGAAAAGTTCCTCATGTAAGCGAATTGGCAAGTGGGAATTACAACATATTTTTCTTCAGTCCGATGGGGTTCGATTCACCGGATCCGAGTTCCGATTCCGCAATGACAATGTTCCCCACATGTATGGAGCTATCGCCGTCGAGGTATTTGGTTGTACAACACGTCTAACAATAAAGTACAAAAAGACGTTTTTTAGTTTGGCTGATGTGAAAAAGCGACTTATTTCATTGAATTATAGGGTGTTGGATATGGTCACCACGATGCTCTCGCTCTCCGAGTCGCTTCTCAGTTCGTCGGTTAGTTTTTGTTACCTATTATTTATTTTGTGGATTTAATGTAATGTTTTGGATGGTATAAAATGTTTATGTCAATGCTTCCAATATATCAGATATACATCACGATTATTTCTCTTCTACGTTTGGTTATAGAGACAAAATACTTATTTTAATGTTTATAGTTTACTAGTCCGGCTGTCCCCCGCCTTCGGCGGGGGCCCCGTCCTAGCGGAGTAGGTTTCGCAATCACTCGTTTCGCAACTTGTTGACGCGCGATCTCTCTCCCTCCCCATTTGGTAATCGTTTCGCAACTGTTTCGCAATCCGGACACACGGAATCACACAGCGCTTTATATATAGGTATAGATTTTTTCATATTGGTTTTTAAGGTCAGTGGGATGTTACTCATGGATCTTCGTACAATGCCCCCTCGAAGCTCGTTCAACAGGTCTCCCATGGATACAATCTCCACGCATTCCAGAACTTCTCCCTGAACTACAAGTAAGTGAATGATGTGGGTGGGAGGAAAGTGCTATTGTCTAGGGACACTGGCTTGTTCGGAGTGCAGTTCATCTGCAAAGGAGACTCTGTGGACGACGCGACGTCGATAGCCCGTTGGCTGCAGCACGAGTGGAAGCATCTGTCGAGTGCAGTCGATGAGGAGGAGGTCACTTCTACACCCCTGTTCCCTCTTGACGCACATGTGCAGGTCAACCGTGCGAAGAACGCCCTCCGCACTCAACTATACCAGGCACTGGAAACGAATACTCACAAGGCCGCTTTCAATGCTAAGGAGGTTCGCATTCATAACCTTTGACTTGTAGTTCAGATACTTGCGTGCTCCTCAATATTTGCGACGGCATTTTTAAAGGCTTTCTTTGTTGTATGCTTTATATCACTGACCTCTCTTAGAATGTTTATTGATTATCGTTCAGCTTCTCCATACCGGTGGCGTCCGCTCGCTAGTTGATATCGAGGATTCTCTGGAGAAGTTGGATAAGACTGCTGTGAGAGAAGCCGTGAGCCGGCATGTATACGACAGAGATATTGCAGCCTCCGGAGTTGGTGAGTGGGGGTGGAATAAGGGGTTGCCTGTAAAACGTCGTGGTGGAAGCTGGAAGATAATTGCACTTCTCCTTCAAAATAGTCGTACAGTTATTGCAATGGTAATTTGCAACATTTGCTGAAATAACTCAATTTTGAGGTCGCACCGAGGCATGGCCTAACTACGCTCATCTCCGTTACGGAATGTCCTGGTGGAAGCTGTAAGATGAGAGCACGCCTCCTTCAGAGTAGATTCGCTCCGGATGTAGTCATTTTTCGCGTTGAACGAGATAAAGGATTAATATTATTTGTCAGTTAGTACGATGGGGCGAAAGATATATGTATGATTCATTGGAGATATTTTGAGAGAAGAAGCGGGAATGGGAGAAGGATAAGAGCACGAGCACAGATAGCGCCCACTCCATGAGTGATAGCATGCAGTCCAATTGATTGACCTTGTCCTCCGTTACTCTATCCCTGTCCATCTATCTCTCGCTTTCCCTTTCCAGTCAGATGGATACTCTGAAGAAGATTCGTCGATCGATATCGACAACAAATACTGTACAAACTACAGTACCTTCGGGAAGAATTGAGAAGAAATCGACGTGGATTCATTCGCCCGGTTAGTTCTTATTATTTAGCTTTATGTGTAACCGAATTCACTGTTTACACATATCTTTCTGAATTCTATATTTCGTCGTGAGGGAAGCGATAAATAACTTTATAAACAGTACACTAATCATAGTTGGTGGAGAGAATTGTATTTTTGAGATGTGCTTCTGTACGGCAGTGTCACATATACACTCCGATTGGTTGGAACGAAGCCAGTGAACAAACCGAAGGGGACGGACATAGTCAGAGAGGCTATTCATGCCATTCACTTCCAGAATGAGGCACGACCTCGCTATTCTAGATCCCAACTCCAATTTTTTTCTATTGTAGAACCGTCGCGCGGAGACTTCTCATTCGGATTCTAAGCTTCAGAAGGTTGATCTTCGTATCAATGTTGAGGGAGTTACCATTCTCGATGCTAAAAACAAGGAACTGCTCTTCCGATACCCACTTAAGCGGATATCATTCTGTTCAGACGATAAACAGGTATGTAGTAATAAGGGGGGGGGGGGGTAGTAACAATCAAGATGTTTGAGGATAAACGCTACCTTGCTTTTATCGCGAACGATGGCGATTCATCTAAGAGTACTTGTCTCGTATTTTTATCAGACAAAATGAGCGAGGAGATTACGAGAACTATCGGAGAAGCATTCGATCTGTGCTATAAAGTGAGCAGCTTCATCATTCTGCATAAAATACACGTTTTCCTAGAAATTCATGGATAATCATAAGCTGGATCTACAGAACCAAAAAGAAGTAAGCCATATTTATGTTTCTCTGGTCATTACATTGCACTTTCTGTCATACTAATTCCGTAGGTGCTCATTCTTCGCAAGAGAATCGCTGAGCTAGAAGAAGAGAACCAGCGACTGTCTCAATTATTTGCCAATTCCACTCGTTCCCGGCATTCGGATACTCCTGATGCAACGAATGGTTCAAATACCCTTTCGATCATCGATGCACCCGATCTCCCATCGACCCCTATGCCAACTGGACCACCACCCTCCCTTCTTATGTCACTGGATCAGCCGAGTTCTACCTCGAACACCAAATTGATCTCTCCTACGGGTCTGCTTCCTCCTCCTTCCGTTCTGGCTTCTGGAACTCCCCTCTATTCTGCTCCTCTCATCACCACCATCGCGCCCCCTCCCCCCGTTCCCACGAGGAGAAATCTGAATAGCCAGATCACTCCTCCTGTTTCCGCTCCCTCAATATTTGATGACACTTTCGATCCGCGGGCAAAACCTCCGAATGGTTCCTCGACTCATAAAACAAAGGAGGAGTACGATACAATGATCAATGCCGTAAGTTGAACAAAACAAGCATAATACAATTGTTTATCTTTCAGGTCGACGCTGAACTTGCTAACCTTAAAACATCATCGTCCAAAGACTTCTCTTTCGAAGTGGCAGACGGAGGAGATGCTTTCAAGGATTTTGAAGATGATAATGACTACGGTAACCCTCAGAATATCGTTGATCCAGTACGGATTCAAGAAAGTAAGAATATTACTAGACCGTCATTCAGCTAAGTGCAACTGGATAACTGATGTATGCATCTTATTTTATACTCATATTGTGATACACTAATATATATCAATTTATATCGTGCTTACCTTTGGAAACTTACTTGTACATTCAACACATTGTATGCTGGTGGTATTGAAGAAAGCATTGTCTCCTGAAAGATGTCTCCCATCCACATCCTATCCTATTGCTCCAAATCCACTACGTTCCATGCTCCATAGATTCCACAAAATCTCCATGAATCCAATATCCCTCTCCCTCTCCATATTCCACTTCTGAAAGTGTACTAATTTATTGAAATACAGAACAAGGGCGTGTGTGAATGTGTAAAATGAACAATTAGAATATTCGTAATATCTAAAAAGCACCTACTTATAGTAGATGGACAATTAATAGTATGTGAATATATAAGGGATGAAATCAATCGTACCGTTTGCGCGTTCCATTCGTTGATCCCGGTACATCTTACGAACGGGATCGAGAACGCGAACGTGAAGGGGAGCGAGATTGAGATCTACGGGGGGAGGAATATTTAGGAGAACGAGAGCGATCTCGTCTGGGAGATCGAGAACGAGAGCGATGGGGGGATCTACGAGGGGAACGAGAGCGATCACGACCAGAAGAAGAATCGTCCTTGACTCGAATGTACGAGGTTTCCCCCTGAAACAACTACTGTCTAGTCCAAGCTACTTCACAACACAGTAAACATACCGAATACGACTCACCTCATGCGATCTGAACTTCGTGTCATCCAATTTTCGGACGGCGTATTTCACATCATCGGAACGAGCGAACTCGACAACTCCAGTTCCGTCCCTACAAATACTTCAATTACAAGAGATCGGACAGGATGTGAAAACTCACTTGAAAACGTCGGTATAGCAGACATCTCCAGCCTCTCTCATGTGATCTTTCAGATCTTGCCATGAGCCCGTAGGAGGCAATCCAGTCACGATTACTCTATGACTAGTTCTTCTTCCTCCTCCACGAGGTCTTCCGAGGGCACCGTATCCAGCTCCATATCCTCCACGCTCGCGTTCAAATCTGTCGGAGCCTCCCCCGCCTCTATAATTTCCTCCTATTGTTGAATTGGGTTCTCATGGATTCAATTATCGAATTATCGAACTCCATTGGTCTCCCCCCAGGGCCTCTCGGGCCCTGACCACGCGGGAACTCGACACGCAGACGGAATCCGTCCATGTCGTAGCCATCTCTGCCACGAACCGCGTCCTCTGCGTCCCTATAAATACCTATGACGAATGCAATAAAGCGTATTGAATCAAATATAAATAAATAAATAAATAAATATATATTATATATATATATATATAGTTAATATTTAACTATGGAATGAAGACTGATCCTATCCAGTTTTTTCGAAATCTAGCGCTCACCTCGAATCTTCGTATTCGACAAAGGCGAAAGGGGGTCCTCTTCGGTTTTTGAGATCGACGAAGGAAATCTTTCCGTATTTGGAGAATAGGTCATCGATATCCTTCTCACGGGTATCAGGAGGAAGATTTCCAACGTAGAGTCTTGTGTCACGAGACGACATTCTACGAGAAATCGATATCGATACTGAATACAACACAAGAAGAGCAAAGGAATAAAATAGAGAAAGAGAGGGTACGAGACGGGAGAGCATTCACTAGTCAGTGCACCATTTCACTAGGCGTCAAAGCAGCGCGCCCAACCCTGCAAATCCATATTTTTAAATAGCACAGTACCTTCCAACTCTTCTATTAGAATCTTTGTTTTCTATCAGGTTGTTGCATAAGTCTTGTCCGATTTTATAATTTACAAATTCCGGCTTCTACAGACATTCACGTGAGCTTTTGCAGCATGCACCTTTTATGATATATAGAGGAAGTAATACACTTTCTAGCGCACTGTACTGTATCCCTGTCATTTCAATAATTTGGTCACGAACTTAGACGAAAGTAGTGCACTTGAACGTTCTCGTTTCGTATTTCTCCTGCCCCCTATTTCCTTAGGAACATAGAAGGTGCCAAACTCATAGCATTGTCGCAGAGTGTGATGAATGTACATCATTCCGAACCACTAACGACAATCAGTGCTTGGAAGGCATGGCTAAGAATTTAAGATAATCTGGAAATGCGATCAGATAGATCTTTACCAACCGATATGAACCCACGCCATTATGATGCCCTACGATATAGATATCTCATTTGCTTTTAAAAGTGATCAATATGTGGTGTTAGTATCCCTATTCAAGTAGTGTATTATATCTGGTTTCATTCGACATGATTACTCCTCCAGAAATTAGTGGGGAACATTTGAATGCCGAATTGTGCACATTTGGCTAGTTTTTGTTTCTCGTGCAACTAGAATGCATGACCTATTGTGGTAATCTGAACCAGCAACCCATCTCCTACAATCACTATTGTGAAACCTATCTGAAAATAATTTATCGCTGAATGGAAATTTAATTTTCAAAGTATCTGAAATCACGAATTTTGTGAAATTTGTCCGAAATTTCGATTTCGGAATTTTTCAGTTTCCTGATATAGACGAGCAACTACTCTCAAATTGTATTGGTATTTGTACAGCCCCTTTAGCGATTGTTAAAACCGACTTCAACTGAATTCAGTATCTCTAGTACTGGAGACAATGCAATTCATTAACTGGTCAGCTTTTCAAGGTCTACATTCACATTCACTGGGTTCTCATGCTGAATGCGTTGAATACGCAAGCCCTTTCAACCTAGTTTCAGAAAGAGTATTATCTCAACTTCTAATTTAGCTGGGTGAGGACGCATCGCTATCTGTTCCCATCAACTATCACCGTGCCAAAGAAAAATTGTGAAGATATGCGATAGTCTGACCAGTTCAACCATCGTTTTATCGTAAAGCAGACATTAATGATTTAGATAAATATCATTGTTGGAATGTACAAGCATATGCCTCTGTTATGCCATGATGCCAGATAATGACAAAAACCTACAAGTAATATCGACCCAATAACTTAGAGGCATCCAAATCGGACAGGACTTATGCAACAACCTAATATTAAATTTAATATATATATCTGTAAGTAATTTAATATTTCAATTGATTCGTGGGCACTTCTTCGATATTCACGCTCCCCCTTCCCTATCACTTTTACTTTCCCCATCTGGAAATGAGTTGGATATGAGCCCGTTCGCGTAAGAGTCGACACGTGGGTTTTTACACATGTATAAAAACGTGGGACACAGAAATAAATTTGAATGGTTTTGCCACCCTTACCGTAAAGAGGCAAAATGGCGACGCACTACACTAAATGCCGGCTAAATTTGCCGGTCCCCCCACACTTGAAAGCCAGATCCGGATTTAAATGCACTGAACGCCGGTTTTGGTGTACGGATGTCCGGTTGTGTAAGGTTAACTATTATACTTAATTTGTAATTTGCACAGCTGGCACCTGTCCTACGCCTGGAGAATTTATTTGTCTTGCGGAAAATATTTTGAGCCCACGTGGTCGAACAAAGTGTTGAAATGCCTGGCACACGGAATTTTCGAAAACTTGCTAAGAGGAGTAATCGAGGGTGCTGATAATCGTGGTCAACTTCATTTTGCTCCATCTTAATTGCTTAAGCCGGGCTGCATGTGGGCTTCATCTACATTTATGGAAATAACTCGAGAACCGATTTTAGAAACGACTTTAAATTTTAACAGCAGGTGGTTAATCCCACTACAATGCCGCTGAAATCAAAATACCAAATGTTTTTTCATGACATGATCACGATGTCGACGTTCTCGAATATCAGGCAAAAGCTAAAACCAAGAACTACATGCTAAGATGCGCCTTATTCTGGGGATCATTTTTCGTATGCTATGTTGGGTATACAAATTCGGATCTTTTTCGCTACAAGCAGTTTTATGATGCATTTAGCAGCTCTATGCCGCCAACTTTGTGGGTGAGAGTAAAAAATGATGATGAATTTCATTATCTTTCTCGTTCGAGGAGGGTTGAACAAAGGAATCAGAATAATTCTTCACTATCACCCACAAAGTTGGCGGCATAGAGCTGCTAAATTCATCATAAAACTGATTGTAGCGAAAAAGATCCGAATTTGTATACCCAAAATAGCATACGAAAAATGATCCCCAGAACAAGGCGCATCTTAGCATGTAGTTCTTGGTTTTAGCTTTTGCCTGATATTCGAGAACGTCGACATCGTGATCATGTCATGAAAAAACATGTGGTATTTTGATTTCAGCGGCATTATAGTGGTATTAACTACCTGCTGTTAAAATTTAAAGTCGTTTCTAAAATCGGTTCTCGAGTTATTTCCATAAATGTAGATGAAGCCCACATGCAGCCCTGCTTAAGCAGTTGAGATGGAGCAAAATGTAGTTGACCACGATGATCAGCACCCTCGAAAACCCCTTTCCACAAGTTTTCGAAAATTCGGTGTGCCAAGGTTTGTTCGACTCTTACGCGAACGGGCTCATATCACGCCCCTCACGAGAGAATCGAGCTAGAATCGCCATTCATGGGAATGAAGGGAAAATCGTGAAATGAGTGCTAACCGGATTTGGATGTCCTGAGGGATGTCTGACACTCCTCCAAAGTCCCATTGTGTAGAGTTCATTTTAGACTGCATGACACCGGGTAGGATCTAGGCACCTCCCACTTTGAGAACATTTATCTCGGTTTCAGTGACAGATAGACCAAAATTGACCTCAGAGTGACCCCAGCTCATTTTTCGAGCTCTATCGATCTGTTTAGCTCGTTTCTTCTGAATGTAAATTTAAACCACGCTACATTCAAGGGTAATTTTATCGAAAACGAATGGAAAGAGGCAGCTAAAATTTTAAGAGTGCATAGATCTGAACCAGAGCTGTCGAATGAGGTGCTGGCGCCGAAAATAAAGACACTTGGGTGAAACTTTCGCCATGAAAACTTTCCCGGAATGTTTGAACTTTATTTTCAACAGACATTTCGAAGTAACAACGATCATTCTTGGCCGAGCGCTCAGAACAGAGCGGTGTAAGGGACAATTGACTGTTGAAAAGAAAGTTTAAATGTTCCGGGAAAGTTTTCATGGCGAAAGTTTCACCCAAGTGTCCGTATTTTCGGCGCCAGCACCTCATTCGACAGCTCTCGTTCAGATGTATGCGCTCTTAAAATTTTAGCTGCCCCTTTCCATTCGTTTTCGAGAAAATTACCCTTGAATGTAGCGTGGTTGAAATTTACATTCTGAAGAAACGAGCTAAACAGATCGATAGAGCTCGAAAAATTAGCCGGGGTCACTCTGAGGTCAATTTTGATCTATCTGTTACTGAAACCGAGATAAATGTTCTCAAAGGATGAGGTGCCTAGATCCGACCCGGTGTCATGCAGTCCAAAATGAAATCTACACAATGAGACTTTGGAGGAGTGTCAGACTTCCCTCATGACACCCAAATCCGGTTAGCACTCATTTAGCAATGTTCCCTCCACTCCCTGACTCAGCTCGATTCTCTCGTGAGAGGCGTGATATGTGAGCAAGGAGTGAGGAGGGGAGGCCAAATATCGAAGAAGTACCAAAACGTGCCAGTCGAAATTAATGTTAACAGCATGTGCAAGATGTAGATTAGAAAGAAAGATGTAAAAGATTGAAACAATTTATCTCTTTGATTAATTATTATTGGAAATGGAAAATTTATTTCGTTGAATTCAGGGATAACTCGTTTACATTTATGCTCCTATTTCATCGGATACTCGTCTTATAATGCTTTCGATTATTTGAAAGAACGGGGCAACATAAGGCAAATTGGGACAAAAGCACAAGGAGTACAAGCAATCGATAATGCGCTTTGAGCGAATGTGAATACAAACCATCTTCACTGGACTTTTCTATGATATTAATGCCAATCTGAGACCTCTAACAATGCAAAGTGAGGATTGTTTCTACGGTGAACACGTGAATGGACTGAATGGTATGTACAATGTGCTTGCCTCATTCACTGTCTATCTCTATCGACAGAAATGACTCGTGTCTTAGGAGCAGTGGGAGGAGGTACTCTGACCGTGCACGGACTCTTCTTCCTCTTCCCCATCCCTCCGATGCCTCCATTCACTCCCTCACTAACGAAGGGTTGTTTCAATCCACTCATTATCCTCTCGAAATCTCCATGATCAAGCATCTTCGACTCCAATCTTGTCCTGGTTCCACTTCTCGATCTGCCCCCTCCTTCCTTTCCTTCTTCTCCTCCGCCTATCACCACTCGTCTCTTTATCTGTTCCCGTGCACGCTGAAAGGGACTGAGCTGATCATCGCATATCCTTCATTTCACCTTCTCAGCCGCAGCCTTCTGCACATTATCCTGGTGAGCTTTGTTGAATGATTGCACAAAATTGTGAAGGCGAGAGAAGAATGGAGCGGGAGACATCGTACGAGGAGACTCTCCGTAGAATTGAATACACGCATTGAACGATTTCTGAAGAGAAGACTTATTGGGTGGAGTGCCTCTCCCTCGCTAACCATGGCCACTTTCATCTCTTCCTGCATCTCCTCCATCTTCCTAGAATGCTTCTCGAGGAAGTGGAGTAGACTCTCGGGGGCATCTTCTCCCTTCAGTTCCCTCTCCTTCCTCGCAGATTCGAAAGCTGTCTCCAGCTCCTTCAGATCACTCTGCACTGACTCCCACTGAACTGCCGATGCCTGCATCACAATAGATGCAGATGAGGTCGTCCGATAGCTTCCCTTACCTTCTCAATGAATCGGAGATCCTCTGTGAACGACAAAAGATGAGGGAAAGAAGTGGCGATGGTGTGAGCGATAACATGGAGAAGAGTGAGAGATCGATCGGAGGGAGACTTCAGAATGGCCAGAGAATCCAGTGAATTCAGCTTGAACCCATACGCACTCCCTCTGCACACAACCACTTATTCATAGGCCACAATACAATGATCAATACTTGGATGCAGTACTCACCTCTTGGCTCCGTTCATGTAATTCCCAAAGGCGAGAATCACCTCAAAATACAGGGTAGATCCTCGTTCCTCTCTTCTTTCCTATTTCTCACCTCGAGAACTTTGTGAAATGAGTAGGCATTAGTGAGACATTCACTGGCAGCAGTCACCAGACTCAGCTGGGGTTCCAACAGAGAGACGTTCTCCTCCAATCCCACCCTCTCATCACCCCCCCCCCCCTCTTCAAATACCTCGAATGACATCATTGACTGCATGACTCGCAGCTTATGATCCAGTCTCTCGATCTCGCACAAAGACTTCACGAACCGATCCTCAACTTACAATTATTCGGGAGGTCAAAATTGATCTACAAATGAACTACACTTAAATGAAAAGAGTATTCAACGGGACGACGAACCTCTTCCGTGTAGTTCTCCATATCTTCATTGCACTCTTCGAAGGCACTTCTCTCTTCTTGCGATGGCATGATCCGTAGAAGGATGTCCACCTACAAGACCATCTGTCCCCTCCCTCCCCTCCCCTCTCACCTTCTCTCCATTCATATGAGTGACGTCCATCTGATGGACTGCAGCCATAATCTCAGTGGGAGCCATGGCAATCTTCCGACGAGTGATGGCTGAGGTGGAAGAGGAGTCGAGTGGATGGGGGGGGGGGGGGCAACTGACCGACATTCTGGAGTCTCTTCGTGTCCAGGAGACTCTTCCTTCGTGCAGAGACAGTGGGAGATACTTGGGGAATTCCTCCATCCATTCCATTCTTCCCTTCCTTCTCTTTCTCTCCTTCATTACTCGAACTTCCCCCTATCTGCAACAATGACTCATCCCCTCCACTCTCTAATGCCGCTCATTCACCTTGAAGCTCTCTTCCAGCAGACTGAAGTCTATCTTCTCCATTATATTTTCATCATTCAACTCCTCGAACACAGTCTCCTTAGCTTGCATCGATTTGATTGCAGTCCAGTTGAGTTGAGGCAACTTCGTCTTCGGATGATACACTCTCTTCGAAGGAACACTCTCGGTGACCATCAGATTGGCAAGAGGAGGAGGAGGAGGAGGACCCCCAAATGAAGGAGGAAGAGGAGGAGGAGGAGGAGGACCCCCAAATGAAGGAGGAAGAGGAGGGGGAGGAGGAGGACCACCTCCCATCGATGGGGGAAGAGGAGGAGGGGGTGGAGGACACCCTACCACCAACGGAGGAAGAGGAGGAGCTGGAGGTCCACCTCCAAATGAAGGTGGTGGTGGGGGAGCAGGTGGTGCTCCTACTCCAGAAGAAGAGGCGGAAGGAAGTGGGGGAGGGGGAGGAGGGGGTGCGCATCCAGAGACTGATGGAGGAGGAGGGAGAGAGATGGAAGGTGCGACTTCTTCTTTCTTGGTGCTTCGAGGGGCGGGGGATGGGGATAGATTGCGAGCAGCCTTCTGCACTTGGAGACCACCTCAACCAGAAGGGAATACTAATCACTCAACCAATATTCTCACTCTGCATTTTCTTCTGAACTTCTTCCAATTCAACGATTCTCATCTCCAGTTTCTTGTGTTTGTCCATCGCTTCTTTCGTTTTCTAAAATAACTAAGTGTAATAATGCAAAATGGGAGGTAGTAATTGTGATAACTGACTGCATCGAGAGTCTTCGTCCAGTCCATCTTCTCCATTTGGAATTCCTCGATGAGTCCTTCCCTCTCTTCCAACAGACTCTTCAATCTCCTATCCAGTGCTGCCTTGTCTGTTATCCATTTCGCCTCCACCTCTTGGATTCGTTCTTTTGCCTGCCCATTCATTCACTTTCCAATCACTACCGTATCCCTTTTCCTGACCTGCGAGAGTTTCATTCTGGTATGTGCCAAATCCTCGAGAGCCCTCAGTTTGTCATGCGAGTCCTCTTCTAGTTTGAGTACATCGATACAATTGCCCACATACGCGTCCATCTTCTGTCGCAACTCCTCTGACTCGCAGCTGCCGAGCATCTTCTGCAATCTCTCTCCTTTCTCCCCCCTCTCTCTCTCTCTCTCTCTCTCTCTCTCTCTCTCTCTCTCTCTCTCTCTCTCGATACCTCGATGAATTCGTCGAATCCGAGTGAACTCATCTCATACTGTAGATGAACTCTGTACGTGTGGTCTTCCACCCCGTGCACGAAGATGTTGATCAGCTAAGATTTCCAAATAACTAAGATTGTGTGATGGGCACTCTTGCTCCTCTCGACCATAAGGTAGTTGAGTGAGGGGGGGGGATGGATGCTCACCTGGACGGCCGAAGAGAGGTAATCAATGTTGAATTCACTTCTATCCAGAGATCCAACCAGAGTCTCGAATCGACGACGTTCCTTGTACTCCTAAGATGAGACCATCTTACTACCATCAGCATCATTCATAACATACTAACTATTGAGTGTACATTAGAGGGAAGTTTGGCCCTTAGACTGGGGTTCACTCACATTCCTGAATAGGTCGAATGCATCAGACACGAGGGAGTGGCCATCTGCTATCTGGCAGATCGTAGCCAGCATTTGGACTACCAGGCACTTGGTCCTTAATCATTCCCATCCTCACTCTCCCCTCGTATTCAACAAGTCATCGCTTCGTTTGTCAAGTGTCGCTTCCGTTCTAAGATTGTCAGAGGAGCGAAAGACATTTTGGAGGCGGGAGGAATCGAGGCAACGACCTTCCCATCATGATACAGACTGAGCTACGCCCGCCCCTTGCTCGACTATTCCGGTGCCTCGCGCTATGATCTTCGGGAACTGTTCTGTATCTGACCTCACACACACTTACATACCGCCCCTCTCATCAGCCGAGTTCCACCGAGGCAGTCCCCAGAGCAAGGGTGCAGGCCAGAGATCGAAAAGTCATGCTGCGCAAATAGTTTAAAAATTTTATGAATTTTATTTTTGAGAAAAACGTGCCGCTTTTTTTATGATTCTGATTATTCTCGACGTCCTCTATCCAACGGTGTATCACAGTTTACCTTGTGCTCATCGATGGCTAAAATAAACATGCCCACGAATCATAACGTGAAAATCGGATTTTGAGACTGCGGTAAGTTTTTCTCAGCTGCGGCACGTTTTCCCAGAACGGGACCACGTTTTTATTTATTCATTCAATGGGGCCGATAATGTGATGAAGACAATTCGGCACTTCTTCTGTTTCTGCCCCCCCCCCCTCCCCCCTCTAGCCCACTCATTTCTAGGCATTCCTCCCTGATTTTCGGCCGCTCAATAATGGTAGGGAATGGGAAATTTGGGGGGGGGGGGGTGGCCAGAAACCGAAGAAGTGCCGAAAATTCGATGTGTTTGCTAATGGAGGGTACGTTTTTTTGACATGTCGATATAAGGGGGGGCTGATCCAACGTTCGGCGATCGCCAAGGCTTTGAGCGCGCTAAGCAAAGATTCAAGGACTTTGAATACTTACAAAGCACTAAAAGTACCCGATGTTGGTTAAATTTTATTTTTTTTGAAAAGTTTTACCAATTTAGGGTTACACAGCGCTGAAAGTATTCTAAATTGCTAAAACTTTACGAATATCGGCTATTTTCAGCATGTTGTAAGTACTCAAAGTCCTTGAATCTTTGCTTACGCGCTCAAAGCCTTGGCGATCGCCGAACGTTGGATGAGCCCCCCCCTACAAGCGTGAGACTTCTGCACTGTGTATCCGTATGCCTCGCTCATGACACTAGATTCTTGGGATCGCGCACGGGGGTACATCTTACCGTGATATTCAAAATAAAAACTTGGCAAAAGTCCAAAAGTGGTATCTTACACGGAAAACCCTGAAATTTGGATCCAAAAAAGTAGCATTTGAATTTTCCCGCCTTGCGACTCGCACGTTTTCATACATTTAAATGCGCACCGGACCGCATGTCACACCGTGCGGTCCCTCACCGCCGCTACTCTACCGTGGTCACCATGTAAGATTGTCAGAGGAGCGAAAAGAAATTTTGGAGGCGGGAGGAATCGAAAAAACGACCCCGTTCCTAACTCCAGCACCTAATCCTCTCGAGGACAAACATAATTGTTCGCTCGACTCAATCCTTCATAGCCCCTGCACTAACAGACTCCTGTCAATGAGGGGAAGGCATACCTGAGACTCTGATGCAGAAGACTCCTCACCACGCAATAGATTGCCAGTGGATACTCGAAAACCATCGAGAGACCTTTCTCAAAATTATACTTTAGTCAATTTAATTTCCCAACGACTGAAAAAATACACTACTTTAAGAGATTAAAAATTTCCCGTTTTTTATGGGTTGGGACATTGATCATCCGATAGCACTTGCAATTTGAAGTCTAGAGAGCTGTTTCCCGAAAGTGTGAAGTATGACAATTGGCCCCTCGTCCCTGCCCACCCCCTGACAATGATAGGAAGGGAACCTTATTATTCATGATTGCTCTGAGACAGGAGACTGAGACATGAACGTCATCTTCCAGATCTCCCACATTCTTCAGCGTCTTCAATCGAGCAGTCGCCCCTCCAACACTTTCTCATTTCAAATATTTAGAGTTGTACTAAGAAATCAACAATTGAGTCGTTCCACTCGTGTATCCTCCCATTGGAAGAGCAGCTCGAGTCAGCAAATAACTACTTTCATCGTTCCGCATCTTCTCTTTGAAATATCTCTCGTTCTAAGTGACGTGATTGCAGTACTTTAGCGTAAGTTTCCGAATTACTCATACCCCAATCACATCCGTGCACTTGGCTACCCTCATGAGATCACTGTCTCATCTGGTGACTCATTCTTCCCTCTTCTCCTCACCTGAGTTCCTTCTGAGAAGAGTGGGCAGGGTAGACGGAGCTTCGCCTTCCAGGGGGTCCCTGACATTTACAACAATCTATTTGTATTCATATTTATATCCTTCTATTTACTATTATTATCACTGCTAATTTAGACGCAATCATTTATTTAGAGAAAATTGTTGCTAAAAATGAATGGTTCTGCTAATGTTATATTATCGTTCGAGTAGAAAAAACGACATGCTTCAATGAAGATAATTGGAAATAAAACTGACGTGACTGCCTCGTTGAGAAGCTGATTGAGATACTCCACGACAAGCTTCAACCCATCTTCATTGAGGAACTGATAAACCCAGCTGGAAAGTACACTTTGCCCATTTCTTATTCCACCACCATTGCATTCTCCTCACGAGAAATAGTCTCGGTTAGCCTATTTTGCTCTTACAATCTTTATAGTTTACACGATGAGAAGTGGGGAGACTCATTCTAAACACGAGTAGTACTTGAGATGAGGGAAAGGAGAATAGGGGAAATCGAGAGGGCAGAATAGTCAATTCCATTCTCTAGTAAATACATTTGACAACTGACTCGACAGAATTGGTTCTTAAAGATATCTCGATATGCTTCAGAACTTTAGTAGATGTTTCGTCGCCCAGAATCTTCTTCCGCTTAAATAATTCAAAATAGTAAATTTTGATTCTACTCCTCTACAGTTTTGAATACTCTCAGTACGAACATCATTCATATTAGATACTGTCTAGGTGAACTTGACCAAATAATTATAAGCGTATGAATAATTTCTGACCTTCTTTAGATTCTTTTTATCGCACAGAATGACTAATTTCTCTAGATAGACCGATGGAGGGACTGCTTGATTCACTCCTCTCTGCAACACCTTACTTTCCACTCTTACTGCCACATATTCAAAATACAGCAACAACGGAATTACGAATACAATCCTTAACTTCATGTCTCGTTTTTTTCCATCGTTATGATCACAGTTGGTCATAATCAATCATTTCTCTCTCTCAAATATCCCTATCTCTCACCTGATCCATCACCAACTGCCATTTCTTCTGATTGTCATACTGTTTGAGTATTCTCACTTTGTCCACAGGAAGGTCCATTTGCTTCTATAATTTTCAAGAACTAAGCAATTAGAAAATGAAATGAGAGCTACATGGTAGTTCTTAGTCAACTTAATCTCGTTTGTCTAGTGAGTGAACCATGAACGAGAGACGACTCACGAGGACAGCTTCGAATAGTCTCTGCAGCTCCTCCTCGGGGGGCATCGAGGAGGGAGAAGCACTCGAGACGGACATCTTATCCTCTTCTCAATACACATCATCCACCATTTACACCACCCTCCCTCCAATCTAGACCATCCCCAAAGTATTCGACTATCGATGGAGAACAGACCTGACGACACGGATTTGTATTCTCCCTCTGTGCAGTCAACACGATCCCTCCTCGATTTGGAAAGAAGACTAGAAGAAATACGAGAGAAGACGGGAAGAGAAGCTGGAAGAGGGATGAGAAGTGATCGAAGCAGAATGAAGGAGAGAGCAAAGAAGAAGGGAGGGTGAGAAAAGGGTCAGAATGAGGAAAAAGGATGGGGCGAGATGAGAAGATGGATCCGATAGATGGGAAGGAGAGGAGAGGGAAAGAAGGAATGTGGTAGAGGGAGGAGATTGAATCAAATTGAATTCAAGATGGGGAGTGAAGACACACTATGAGTCAGTGGTACAAGTTCAGTTGATGAGAGTGGAGGGTGTGGGGGAGGGGGAGGGGAGGGGGAGGAGGGAACGGGAGGGGGATGAGACAGAGGGAGGATACAGGTGGTGGGGCAGAGGGAACAGAGGCACAGAGAAACGAGGAGAGAGAGATGGAGTGACCCCTCTCTCTAGAGTGAGTAGTTGATAGGTGTGTTGTGTCATTATCCCTTCCTCTTGAGATGAACAAAGCAGTAAGGGTTTCCACTAGGGGAACATAAAGGAGGAAATGGGAAATGAGAGTCCGAAAGAAGATTGAAGACAACGATTATAGTGGAGATTGAAGACAACGATTATAGAAGATAAGGAGGAAGGTTAGGGACAATAGAAAAGAAGAGATTGATGTGAGAATGGAGGAGAGGGGGGCAAACTGTGATTATAAGGTTGACTAGTTGTTAACTGGACCCGGAATAGAGAAGAACGATCGATAGAAGGACGACCACAAAAGGAGAAGAAGGAAAAGAGAGAGAATGAGGAAAGGAGAGGAAGGATAGGGAGATAGAGCAACAGCTGTAGGAGAAGGAAGGGTCTGGTGAGGAATTGAAGTGAATGGGAGAGGGAGGATAAAGAAGCCTCCTGCTGATATGAAATATGCTGAGGGACTAACTAGAGATGAGAGGAAGTGGTAATAGGAAGAAAGGGGAGAGGCTAGAATGGAGGAGAGAGGGCGCAAATGAGATAACCATCTAGAGTAGAGAAGAGGAATCAAATGCAAGTCCTGCAAAGTGCAGACAACATTACGATGGACTCCTACCTATTCAAGTAACTTGTTAGACAGAGGAAACGACGAGATACTAGAGTCCACATCCAGATATAATCCGACTAGGTGCAACTTCATTTTATCCTCCCCTCTTTTACTTCTGCTCTCTAATCTGTTATTAGTGAGCGTCAGAAAGTAAACCATTCACTAGGAGTACACTAAAAAAAAGCTTTCCGAGAAATTCGGGAGGACAATAACGAACTGACTTTCATGCGCAGATCTGTCGTGACACGTCTCCTCTTGCAACGATTGCGAATACATCTATAATGGAATCATGTGCTGAACAAGTATACACACATCACTGCGATAGAACAAACGGGAGAATCAACCCCATGATATATTTCGATAGACAAGGCTGGGGAAATAGCAAAGATATCGTTTATCGATTCTATGGGAAGAAGTAGGCAGACTGATTGAGAGGGAGAGATGGGAGCGGAGCAGTGTCTCCCTCCATTCCACGGGGAATCTCCCAGTCCAACATCGACCATTTGTCCTGCCATCCCAGACGAGACAACTCGTGAGTCTCAATTCACGCATTGAGAGGAGAGGGGAGGGGGCACTCACTGTACTCTGATTGAGGGCCGAGTAGGGGGGCTCTCTGTAGAAACTGATCTCCTCATCTGCATCCGATGAGACCAGAGTGTCTCTCAGACAACGAATAGAAAGGGGGGCATCCATCATCTGACAAACCCATTCCCAGTCTAGACCACAGACAATACACTACCTTCCAGCTATGGGGATGACGCAAATCGAGTTCGGTCTTCATCTTTCTCACAACTTCCTTTTCATTCGAGTGTCTCCATGGGAGTTCACCCAGAGCATTCTCGCATGCGATGTAGTACACTGACCAGAGATCATCGAATCGAGAAACGTCTCTGTTAGAATGACATCCAGGAGACGCGTATCGAACCTACAACAACACTAAGCATCACTCTAATTAGTTTCTCCCCTCACCGTTCCATGGAATGAGGATCTCGCCTCTTTTCTTCTCATGCTTCCATCATTTTCCCTGAATCGACGACTCATTCCGAAGTCGACGAGATACAGTCGACGTTGGCCCTCCAGAGACACACAGAAATTAGGAGGCTTCACGTCTCTGCAATACTCCTTCTACAGGCACAACATCAGATCGAACAAATACCTGTGAATCCAACCAGTAGAATGGAGAAATTGGAGGGAG
This sequence comes from Pristionchus mayeri, assembly GCA_036245805.1. Lineage (NCBI taxonomy): Eukaryota > Metazoa > Nematoda > Chromadorea > Rhabditida > Neodiplogasteridae > Pristionchus > Pristionchus mayeri. The sequence goes on along the minus strand of BTRK01000003.1, from coordinate 24,621,614 downwards.
GAGACCATCTCTCGCATTATCCAAAGAGTAGTGTAGATAGAGAATCGATCACATGTAGTCCATTTCTTCAGTTCTCGTACATTCCGACCAACAAGTTCCATGACCTCGAATACTCTCGTCAGTTACTCATCTTCTTGTACAAGACGACAAAGGGGATACTGACCATGTATCTGACAGATTGAGTGCAACCAGACGAGTATAACTGTACAATCGGAGATGGCCAACTTCCCTTCAATCAATGGCTTCCCAAAAGAGAAAGATATCAATTACTGTCAATTACATATAGAGCGGCATTTTGAAGACATTCGACTTCATTATCGATAAGTTGAATAGACGCCGCGAGTGATTCCACTTTGATGGCCACTTGACTTCCGTTAGTTTGATCAATTCCCAGGAATACCTTAGCTAGATTACGTGCCGCCAAAATCAAAGTAGAAAGGAGTACCTGGCCGAACCCGCCAATATTGACCATTCGCATGACGTGGTATCGATTTTGGATGACTTCTCCCCCCTTGAGCATAGCTGCATCCCCACTGCTCAATTCGGCATTCGAGAGACGGCCATCCCCCCTCGACAACCGACACCCGAGTGAACCCCCTCCACCAATGAACGACACTCATTTACATCCTCTCGCAGTGCAAATCAATCTTTGTCACAAAAGAAATATACACGATTAGCGAATAACATGATAGGGAATAGAACGTATCACCGAATACTCAAAGAAACTCGATTCCTTTGTATCCATCATTGGCTATTGAGCTCGAAGAATCGGAATCTGCAATAAATGTTGCACGATACATAGTATAAATAGAACTTCACGTTTGATTGCCTTCACACGATGATCTTCCATGAAGTTCTTCTCTTTGATGCATGTTTCTATCACTAATTCTTCATCTTCTCGTTTCTTTGTCCATTTGGAGAGTTCACTTTTGGCAATATTGAGTCTTCTTGTCAAGTTTTCTTTCTCTGATTATTTCATTTATATCGCGGGAAAAAGCTCATTCTACTACAGTGGGCGGGGTACGACAAAAGTGCAAATTGAAATATCTAAGCCAATAGTGACGATACGACCTCGTGGTTGGTATCATCTGATTACTAAGGCGCTAACAATGTTATTTTGTAAGTCGGACGAAATGCAGCCTTTTATATATCAATGGCGGCATGACGTCATAGTTCGTATCCGACCTAGTATCATTACTAGTGACGAGCACTACCTACCCTGAGAGCTTATGAGTGACATCACTTCTATGAGTTTTCATGTATAGGGGCCATGCAAATGTTGGAACCATGACTCCCTATATTTACATAAAAACTCATAACATTGGCGCCACTTATAAAACCCTCAGGGCAGATGCTCGCCACTAGTAATAAGGTGATGATACCAACCACGAAGTGGTATCACGTGATGTCACCACTCTGGACTGAGATATTACAATTTGATTTTTCGTCAAACCCCCAGTGGGCCTACCTTCTTCATATTTCACTATATCGCGAGCGCATGAATAGCAGTCTTTCTTGTTTCTCTCAATGTTCTGTTCGGTAGTGCTAGAATTCGAAGAAATTCTGTCAATGATCGAATTCAGACCCATGCTGCAAAATGATTACTATACAATATGATTCAATAATCGATGGTTTCTCACCATTCCGTAGTGCGTCGTTCGAAGAGATCTTCCTTATTTGCAGAAGGTAAATCGAGCTTCTTAAGAAAGTTGCCAACTAAATCGAGTGTTCTTGGCTCGTGATGCATGTATGACGAGTTGTTCATCGTTGTGCCAAGAGAAGCAATCTCAAATAGGAACGTATATTTAGTGAGTCAAAAGTTCTGAATCTGAATCGTGTTTCGCGCCAAAATGGAAGCCGGAAAAGAGTCAGTTGAGGAGGTTCACTCGGGAGTTTAAATTTATATATTTTTTGCATTTTTAGTTAATTAAATATTCAAAACGTCATATCTTTACAGAACAAAATTTTAAAAAAAATCTACTTTTATGCTAGGGAGATGAAAACAACGGCTTTCGGGTATACCAAAGAGATAAAAAAATTAAAATCAATTATTGATGAACATCTACTCCCAAATACAGTATGAATGACATCATGTGTTTACTCATGAGTTACTCTTATAAGCGAATTCTTATGTTATCTTATTCTTATGTTAGCTCTCTTTGAGTATCTTCAGTATTGTCAGTTGTCTTATAGATAGTCGTGAGTTTTAAATGATTCTTCTTGGTTGACCTGTACTGTGCAGGAACCGATGCGACGAAAAAAATTTTTGGATCGAGGATCTCGCTGTAAACTTTAGAGCTGACCAAAGTGAGGGCGAGGACAACGCCTGTCCTCTTCATTTTTCGAAATTTGCATTTTAAACGGAGTTATGACCTACCGCGTTGGAAGGCCGTTTCTCAGTCAGTGTTTGACCTACAGCGCGCGGATTTTTTTCTCTGGTCGTAATAGAGGAATATACAAATAAGTTCTCTTACGCTCCGTGCGAAAATGACGTCTTCACATAGTTTCATGCAAAAACCGGTTTTCTCATCATAATATGCTAATTTTCTACCTTTTCTGATGGAAACATCACGATTTTTATTCTTGATTGGGATTCCCCATCCCCGAAATGGGGTACGTGCATAGTTCATTGGTCGTCGTAGGTCGAGGATCATATCGGCACTCAGTAGGGATAATTTGAACATAGTGCAATTTTTTAATGAAACGTTTTGGTACGTATCTCCCCTCCAACTTATGCAAATGAAAGAAGTGAGACCACTTTTGGATACCTCTCCAGTAGGTCTTCAACAATGACTCGGGGTACGAAACCCTGAAGTTAGCCTTTTTCGAGATACGGAGTAAAAACTAGTTGTATTGAACTGTTCTTCAGAAATTTGAGGCGAAATGGTCCCAAAAGTCCACTATAATATTGTATCTTCTCGATTTTTATGATTGATTCGGATTCTCCACCTTGAAATTGACTTATGTACATAGTTCGTTTGTCTTGACATGGGGATGTAGACATCGCTACTCAGTATGGAGATCTAGGATTTGTAATATTTTTTTGAAGAAAATGTAATTCTCTCTGTGAGATCCATTGAAAAGGGTTTTTACTCCATAACTCGAAAACGGCTAACTTCAGGGTTTCGTACCCCTGAGTCATTGTTGGAGACCTACTGGAGAGGCATCCAAAAGTGGTACAAGTTCTTTCATTTGCATAAGTTGGAAGGGAGATGCGTACCAAAACATATTTCATTCAAAAATTGCACTATGTTCTCCCTATTGAGTGCCGGTATGATCCTCGACCTACGACAACCAATGAACTATGCACGTACCCTATTTCGGGGATGGGGAATCCGAATCAAGAATAAAAATCGTGATGTTTCCATCAGAAAAGGTAGAAAATTAGCATATTATGATGAGAAAACCGGTATTTCGCATGAAACTATGTGAAGACATCATTTCCTCACGGTGCGCTGGGGAACGTATTTGTAGATTTCTCTATTACGAGTTGATTGAAAAAAATCCGCTCGCTGTAGGTGAAAAACTGACCGATATACGGCCTTCCAACGCGGTAGGTCATAACTCCGTTTAAAATGCAAATTTCGAAAAATGAAGAGGACAGGCGTTCTCCTCGCCCTCACTTTGGTCAGCTCTAAAGTTTACAGCGAAATCGGTGATCCACAATTTTTTTGTCGTAAAGGGGTCTCATTTTCCTGCATTTTTACAGGAGATCCGTGATATTGTTATGATATGCGACGTTCAATCGTACACCTAATGTTCATCACTTGTAATGTGTAAAATTTATTATAAATTTCTTTCAATTGTAGCACAAACCTTTTTATATAGCAAACCTAATTCATTTCAGAAATGTCATCTGAGTACGAAAGTGAGCAACATTCAATCACAACTCTCAAGATTTTGATAATTGGAGAAAGTGGAGTGGGAAAGTCGAGGTTTATCAATTTAATTTATGAAATTTCCTCTGCTCTAAAATGATTCTTTCCATTCAGCTTGATGCTCCGTTTTGTAGACGACGTCTTCGACCCTGAGCAGCCTGCTACTATCGGTGAAGATATCACTATACTTCTAATTAATCACCTTTGCTTTCAAAGGCGTCGATTTTCGAGTCACCTCAATGAGCGTCGATAGAAATCGCGTGAAACTTGCGATCTGGGATACTGCTGGTCAAGAGCGTTTCAGAACATTAACTCCGTCATACTATCGCGGTGCTCAAGGGATTATATTTGGTAAATGATTCATCTTGCCTGTTACTGTGAGAATAGAAAGCGTAGTCCGTGGTGTGGTGGGCGAGATTTAGTGTATTTGTTTCTAAGTATACGCGGAACATTTTTCCTCCGCGTTCCGCGTATATTTAGAAACAAATGTACTAAATCTCGCCCACCACACCACGGATTACGCTTTCTATTCTCACAGTACCATATCAAACGTTAAGTGTACGATGTCACAAACCGTTCAACGATGGAGCGCTTAGATCATTGGCTCACGGAGACGGAAACATACTGCACTAAAGGGGACGCTGTCAGAATGGTGGTCGCTAATAAAATCGACATGGTACGATCGGCTTCGCAAACATATGTAAAATGTGGTATTTAAGCCAAATCGTGAGATTTCTAGAGAAGAAGGTTTGAAATTGGCAAGGAAGTACCGTGCTCTTTTTATTGAAGCGAGTGCGAAGACAAAGGAAGGCGTTCAATGCGCGTTCGAGGAGTTGATCGAAAAGGTATGTGGTTGTAAATAGATGTTGAATAATGAACATTAACAATGCTTTAAGATCATGCAAACACCATCTCTATGGGAAAGTGATCGTCCTACCTTCAAGTTAGGCACACCTGCTCAATCTAGCGGCAACTCATGTGCATGCTAAAACAGCAATGTTCGTATTGTACAATTCAAACACTTTTCGCCTTATCATCTAATCGATTAAATATGTTAATATTCGGATAGGTTATCTCTATTTCCTTCCAGTGATTTGCTAATGTTCTATATATGTGTGAAAATAAATAATTGTCTCATGCTCAACGTGAAGAAAGTACTCTCGCAGCCTGCAAATCGGTCATGCCCGATATAGCCCGATTAAAAGACATCAAAGTTATTCATGCAAATTTTTAAAATTATTTTATCCCACTGAGTGAGACACCACCATTGCTTCGTGAATACTCTCGTAGAGGTGAGCAGACCCAACTTGAATCGATCCGGCATTTCTCGCGGTACAGTAGAATATCCATAGGCTTTCATTTGTTTTAACTAAGATACTGCGTAAACCTCACCATCATGATCGCCAATCACATCTTCACCAGATTTAACTAGAGAACGACATCAGCATGCGGCCCACTGTTAGCACGAGCATGGTTCGGAGCACAGCGCCAAATTACTCTGTGACGAGTTCTTGTAAAAAATTACATACTTTTATTTTACAAACTTGAGCGCACAAATATAATGACTCGGGAAAACATACTTTTATAGGTTTATTATAAATAGGAACGTGTCTTAAACCGCTTCGGCTTTATATACATATTTCGATTTAACAGATAATGCTTAAAGAATAAATAATGTTTTGAAGGTGAAGGAGAAGGTACTGTGTTCCGGCTAGACTATCTTCTTCTCTTCTCCGGTGGGTAATCATTGGGACCATTAGATTGTCTTCCAAAGGCAGGCATCGCAGCTCCAGGCGGTGGCATTCCGAATGCGGGTGATCCTCCGCCGAACGCACCGAATGCACCGGGGGGTGGGCCTCCACCCATTCCTCCTCCAGGTCTTTCCTCGCTTTTGAAGATTTGTAATAGACGTTGAACTCCTTCCATAACATTTCCGCCTCCACGGGGGCCTCCCTACAATGAAGCAAGAAATAGCTGAAATGACAAAATTTAACAAAAACATTTAAGGTATAAAGGGCCGTTTGATTAAGAAAAGATCTGAGAAGCTCGAAAAGCTCAATTCTCTGTCTGTAGCTCCCTCGGGGTGATCGAAGGTGCTGAAAACGATGGGCACATTCAGTTCGTGAAGTTTTGCTCGAGCCCGCCGAAAACGCTTTTTAATGCATGCGTCTGTTCTCGAAGGTGCTAATTTTATGCGATTTGCGAGATGGAATTCAAAACGAACGATCACCATTGAATGCTACCCCCCAACAACCCTACTACCGTAAAATTAGCAACGTTCGAGAATAGACATATTCTTTTTTTTCAATTTCCGATGTGGCATCGTCTGGGGCCAATGAAGGCCCTGGGTGCAAAATAAATGTGTTCATAGTTTCAAGTGCCTTAGAAAGCCTTGAAATGAAGTTACAAAAAATTGAGAATTTTGCGCCGTGGGTTTGAAATGTGCTTTTGCTGCGAGAGATATATGGTTCAAAAGCTCATCAAATTCAAAGACGCATTAGTGCTCGTGAGCATCAGGGCAAGAGAAAAATAAATAATTTCGCTCGCGCTTTCACGCACCGTTGCCTGCAAGCAAAAGTAACGAGCTAGAACGGGGGGGTGGGGGGGGGGGGTTGAGAGTTCGAGTCTGGGAGTGCTCTTCTTGGTAAAGCTTTTGAAGTCCTTACTTTCTTTTGATCTACCGTGATTTTGATAATCGGACGCATACAATGAGTAACATTACAATGATCACAGATATATCTGCGTATACATGAACAATAAATCGTCGCTCTCTAGAACAGCAGTTGCTCACCAAAGGTATAAATTGATCAAAATCACATGCAAGCTGTAGGTCAAAACAACATTCAAAACGTTTCCAAAAATGAGCAAAACAACATGAGCATGCCGGACACCACTGCTCCTTGCTGGCAAGTATGAAGGACTCTTTCGCCGAGGGGAACAATAGCTAGCGAAATTATTGATATTTTTTCTTAACTAGAGGCTCGCCAGCACTTTTGAAATATGCAATTTTTTAGAATTTTATGAGCTTTCGAGCCATATATATCTCATTCCGAACAAGGGTTCCCCTTTTCAGGCAATCGGCCACGTATCAATCTTGCAAATTTTTAATTTTTTCTCCTATAACACGGATCTCCTGTAAGATTGCAGGAACCCATCCGACAGAAAAAAATTTTGATAAAATATGTCGCCGAAACCAGTAGCACTAGGCTCACTGAGGACGAGGAGAACGCCTATCAGCTCCATTTGTCGCCATTTGAATGTTGAGTGCAATAGTGACCTACCGCGTCAACATGCTGTATTTCGGTCAATTTTTTCAAATTTTTTTGGTCAAATAGCCGAGATTTTAGAATTTTCGAAATATCTGAAAAATTAGCCATTTTGGCGACTTCAACCTCTCAGTCATTTCGATCCGGCTCCTCGAGAGCTTTCGATTGCTTTTTTGAGTGCTCATTTTCATGATTTTGAACCGAGATACGTTCCGAAACGTCTTTTTGGCTGAAATGACGCTAAGTCCAGACTCTCCCTACTGAGTAGCAGTATGTAGAAGCAGGATACACGACAAATGAAAAGTATACATACCTCAATTCGAGGATGCGGAATAAGAATCAAAAATAAAAATCGTGTTGTTAAGCGAAAAATTTCGAGAAAATTTGCATAATATGGTGAAAAAAATAGTTTTTTCGTGATAACTTAGGTAAGACGTCATTTCGGTGCGTATTGTTAATGGACATTTTTGTAGATGACTTCATTACGCAGATTGAAAAAAATGCTCACTCTAGGTCAAAAATTGACCGAAATACAGCATGTTGACGCGGTAGGTCACTACTGTCTCTCAACATGCAAATGGCGACAAATGGAGCGGATAGGCGTTCTCCTCTGCCTCAGGGAGCCTAGTCCTACTGGTTTCGGCGACATATTTGATCAAAATTTTTTTCTGTCGCAAAAGGGTTTCATTTTGCTATATTTTTAGAGGAGATCCGTGATAAATATAATAATTGTCTTCTGAACTACCAACAAAGAGCATCCGGGATGCTCGGAATTTTCTTGGATATTCGATATACCAAAAACGTTAATCAATAAATTTAAAAAAAGAATGCACAGAAGCAACGAAACCTGTGGAGGAGCTCCATAATTTCCTCCAGCAGTTTGAGGTCCTCCCATCTGAGGTGGAGGTCCACCCATCCCTCCGAATGCCATAGGATTCATCACATTAGGAGGAGGAGCTCCATACATGTTCGCTCCGAAATCTTAATTATATATATGTAGATTGAGGTAATCCGTCATTTAAATATTGAAGTCTCAAATTTTAAATTTGGCTATTTTCGAAGCGAACGTGCGCACATATGCAAATGTTCATCAAAATCTGAGAGTAGACTCACAAAACTCACAAGTATTTTTGACTGGATCGACTTTGCCGACTTAATTTTTTTTTCCAAATATTTCTGATGCTGATTCAAAGTTTTGACAAATTTTTTGTTATTTTTGTAAATCCCCACATTTAAGAGACTCTCCACCAGAGAACGTAACAGGTCCGCGGATGGCCATTCGATAATTTCCATACTTTTTTTCTGAAGTGTAGGCCCCGAGTGCTGATTGACGGCCGCAATAACTAAGGCTGGGGGTCGATTTTGTTGAGGCACACCCAATTATTGGGGCCGGAAAAGTCGATATCTCAGAATGACGTGGGATATAGATTTTCTGACGTATTTTCACTCGTAGAGTACGAATTTCGATATCCGAAAAAAATGCGAAATAAAAAATTAGGTCGAAAAACCACTTTTTCCTCTCAATCGAATATATCGATCTAAAAAAGCCCGAGGTGCACATTGTGGATATGATTTTCGGAGTCTACGTAAAAAGTTAGTTCTAGCCTGAAATATGTAGGCTTTTTAAAAATGGAAGTTTTGAGATCTTTCGATCCAAAGTCGGAATTTTTGACGAAATCGGCCAATACGTCGTCATGCCAAACGCGGAACTCCACACAGTTGTAATGATCTAAAAACACCAAGACTAACTCATCTATAGCACTATTAAAACGTTCCGACAATGCTAGTTGGCCTCCTAAGGCGCTAAATCTCTGAGCCGGCTTTTAGTACTTTAATTATTATACTCTTAAAAGTGTTTTTAATTTAACACAGATCTCCTGTAAGATTGCAGGAACCCATGCGACAGAAAAAAAATTTTGGTCGCGGATTTCGGTGAAGATGTTCGGACTAGGCAACGTGAGGGCGAGGACAACGCCAATCCGCTTCGTTTCTCGAAATTTGCATGTTTACGGGCAGTAGTGACCTACTGCTCAAAATGGCCGTATCTTGGTCAATTTTTGACCTACAGCGAGCAAATTTTTTTCTATTCGATGCGTAATGAAATTCTCTATAACCTAGTCTGCTTAAAACACGAGAAAAGAGCAAGCTTCCTACAGTAATCGTGAAAAAACACTTTAAATTTTAATTTTCCGAAAATTTTTCTCTTTACAACACGATTTTTATGTTTGATTCTGATTCCCCATCCCCGAATTGAGGTATGTATTGCATTCAATTTCCATATATCCTGCTTCTACATACTGCTACTCAGTAGGCAGAATGCGGACTTAGAGCCATTTTCAGCCAAAATAGGTTTTGGAACGTATGTCGGTTCAAAATCATGCAAATGGGCACTCAAAAAAAGCAATCGAAAGCTCTCGAGGAGCCGGATAGAAATGACTCAGGGCTTGCAGTCGTCAAAATGGCTATTTTCCCAGATATTTCGAAAAGACTAAAATGTTGTCGACCATTTGTGTTGGATATACTGTGTTTTGAGCAAGTATTGTTCAACATTTGTCTAATGTATAATTTTTCTTCCTAAAATATTGAAGTTGAAATAAAGATGGATCAGCAAGCAATCAATCGTGAACGTGCGACGAAAGCGAAAGCGAAAGCAATAGAGCTCTGACTGACAGAAAACGAGAGAAATGGAAAGAAAAAAAACGGAAAAGCGCGCGCTCTCTCTTCAGTAGAGAAAGAAAGATAACGATTGAGAGGATTGTAATCTTTCCTCTCGCAGTGCAAAGGAAAGGACAGTTCGTTCTTTCTCAAAAAAAACGGGATATTTTATACATTAGACAAATGTTGAACAATACTTGCTCAAAACACAGTATATCCAACACAAATGGTCGACAACATTTTAGTCTTTTCGAAATATCTGGGAAAATAGCCATTTTGACGACTGCAAGCCCTGAGTCATTTCTATCCGGCTCCTCGAGAGCTTTCGATTGCTTTTTTTGAGTACCCATTTGCATGATTTTGAACCGACATACGTTCCAAAACCTATTTTGGCTGAAAATGGCTCTAAGTCCGCATTCTGCCTACTGAGTAGCAGTATGTAGAAGCAGTATATATGGAAATTGAATTCAATACATACCTCAATTCGGGGATGGGGAATCAGAATCAAACATAAAAATCGTGTTGTAAAGAGAAAAATTTTCGGAAAATTAAAATTTAAAGTGTTTTTTCACGATTACTGTAGGAAGCTTGCTCTTTTCTCGTGTTTTAAGCAGACTAGGTTATAGAGAATTTCATTACGCATCGAATGGAAAAAATTTGCTCGCTGTAGGTCAAAAATTGACCAAGATACGGCCATTTTGAGCAGTAGGTCACTACTGCCCGTAAACATGCAAATTTCGAGAAACGAAGCGGATTGGCGTTGTCCTCGCCCTCACGTTGCCTAGTCCGAACATCTTCACCGAAATCCACGACCAACATTTTTATTCTGTCTCAAAAGGGTCTCATTTTGCTGCATTTTTAGCGGAGATCCGTGTTAAATTCTTGCGTTCAATCATCACCACATGTCAGGCTATAGGGTTTGAAGAAAATATGCGGCTGAAAAGATTATACGAAATAACTTTCTAATTTTTCGTTCCGCTTGTATAGTCGCGTACTCGGCATGGTGTAGGACATACATTTCTAATCCTATATTAGGTACTTTGTTCATTTTGACAATTTGATAGAGCGATTATAAACACATTTTTAAAATTCATATTTTTTCACCCTCATCCCAAGTACCAAAAAAGTCGAAACCTTGAAATCGCAGATTCAATGTATTTTCTGATACATTTTCGCATGCTGAGACATATTTTTTATCTGAAAGCTCATGAAGACATGTTTTAATATTATTATGATTTTCCTAAAATTGTGGATCTTTTTGAAATGTCAAATATGGATTTTTTTAATTATACATTTTTTGTGACTTTTCTTTACTAAAATAAATTGCAAGTGATTGCACTAATATAAAATTGTTTTTGAGGCATTGCAACTGTGAAGAGTTAAAGTTCCGCGTTTGGCATGACGACGTATTGGTCGATTTCGTCGAAAATTCCGACTTTGGATCGAAAGATCTCAAAACTACCATTTTTAAAAAGCCGAAATATTTCAGGCTGGAACTAACTTTTTACGTAGATTCCGAAAATCATATTCACAATGTGCACCTCGGGCTTTTTTAGATCGATATATTCGATCATAGCTGCCCAAGGATCCGTTCGGGGGGGGGGGGGGGGGGGGGTGGGGGGGGGGGGGGGGGGGGGTGCCTTCCGGGAAGGCACCCCCCGAACGGTTCCTGGACAGCTATGTATTCGATTATTGAGAGGAAAAAGTGGTTTTTCGACCTAAACTTTTTTATTTCGCATTTTGTCTTATTCGGATATCGATATTCGTACTCTACGAGCGAAAATACGTCAGAAAATCTATATCCCAAGTCATTCTGAGATATCGACTTTTTCGACTCCAATAATTGGGCGTGTCTGAAACGTTTTCAAAATCGACCCCCAGCCTTAGTTATGCAGCCGTCAATCAGCACTCGGGGCCTACGCTTCAGAAAAAAACGTATGGAAATTATCGAATTTTTGGCCATCCGTGGACCCCTGCACAGTTCTTACGTTCTCTGGTGGAGGGTCTCTTAAGATGCTCTCCACCAGAGAACATAACATTTTAC
>BTRK01000003.1:24497144-24609271 GCA_036245805.1 Pristionchus mayeri | reverse complement strand
GTATATGCAAAAAAGAAGAACCCTCTAAAACAATAGATAATATATTAACAATATACTTTTGCAGCTGTGGAGTTCTACTGATCATTCTCTCTGCCAATCCATCATCTTCATCACGAGGTTCTAGTACTTCAACAACCAGTGGCTTCGGACCCCTCAATAAAATAAGATTTAGAATATCAATTCCAAATCAAAATACTTGCTAATATAAATTGGATAGTGAACTATAACAAAAAAATATTGCTCGTAACTCACGAGGTAAGAAGGAAGACACGATCCTTGATGGCGCTAATAGCCTCATTCGCAGATGGTTTTCTCTCGAATTCGACCAATTCCTTCACCAGTTGGTCGCCCTTTTTCATCGACAATGTGCACTGCACGTTCAACTTCTCCAAAGTGGGCGAAAGCATGATAGAGCATTTCGTTCGACACTGTTGGGGAAAGTTCCTTGACCCGAAGAGCAGCTCCGTGGACAGCGAAACGAACGCGAACTGGCCGGCCGTGAATGATTCTCCCGTCGATAGCTTCCTTCGCACTTTCAGCATGAGCACGTGTATCCTAAGACGTTTCAAGTCTTTCTATATAATCGAAGGGATCGTTTCTGGTTTGTTCCTTTTAGTTTATTATTTATATGACCCCAGACATTTCATTTATGTATTCTAACTGACACCGTGGCTTCGGATTCAATAGTCGAGAATATATGATCCAGCAATTTCGTCAGTCCATTACAATTGACATGCTTCCAAATAAATTAGAGGTCCACACCAGAGAAAGAAAACAGTCCAATAGTGTTTCGTTACATTGCTTCAACAGATATAGTTGTCGACAATCTTTATGTAGGTGAGACAATTTTCCACATTCCCTAGAACGCAAGTTCCTTCAAAGTCCAAACACAGAGTCCAACAATTACCAGCCACGGTGCCAGTGTGTCAAGTTCAAGTGAAAAATTACCAAGCGAAGAAAGGCGAATCCTTTCCCACTGAGATAACACTCGGCGATATCTCCGTGAGGCGAGAACATTTCTTTTAATTCTTGCTCCTTGACCTCATTAGGAAGATTTCCAACAAAGAGCCGGCAACGGCCAGTGAACTTTTTCTTGGGCAAGTCTGACATTAGCTCTGACTCTGTGAACGCTTGCCCGTTCATGTCACGCCCTCTACCAGCCATTGGAGCATTACGAGTAGGCATAGTTCCGAAACTGCCACTTCCGTGGCGAGGAGAAGATTCTCTGCGACTCCTGTCAAATAGATTATTCAAAACACCTAAAAATGAAATTTAAATATAAATATTCTGTTTATTTTATGAAAGGTTCAGCAGGACCATAGATACTGTAAATTTAGAGATATTTTATTCTCACTATGACACAATACGAAAAACTATTGTACGAGCATCGCTTTTTACCAAGGTTGTTAAAACCTAACCATGGAATAATTCGAGCAGTGAATAAATCAGTTTCCCATTTAAAATACTCAAGGATAAATTATATTTTACGCATTAATAGTTTTGTTCATAGTTATTCAATTCACGAATCGATCATAAGTGGCCATACAACAATTTCATAGGACTCTAATAGGAAAAAAACATTCAGTTAAGGCGAGTGTCTGGACTAGTGCCCTGTACGCGCGTTTGTTAAGAAACATGAGCTTTCTAGCTTTCATTCTATAGCGTTATACAATCGTTGTAACAGTCCAACATGTAACGAAGAAAGGGGTTGGGAGAATGGCAAGTTGCAGTAATGAAGGAGAAAGTGGAATCTTCTTTTCTCTACTCTTGTGGAATAGCGTTCTGTATTTTTTGTTAGATACAATTCCGCAAGCTACAGAAGTATAGTGGTGCATTGCGCGGTAGTAAGAACAAATCACACGGATAGCCACGACTTGCGGATTTCGCAATCCAGACATATGGAACATGCGTAAAATCCAGGCGGTGATCACTATTTTCGATGTCACAAAACTATTGCGACAAACGTAGCAATGCATTACTATCGGGAAAAATATTTCCGAAATGTGTCGAAGAGAGATGCAAGCGTCTATCTGCTACTATACAAAAGAAAAGAGCATACATAAGAGACGGTGCTTCCTTGAAAGTACAGTAGCTCCCTATTTTGCTCTAGAAGTTGGCCAGTTACGTGATAAAACTTTGGTAGTATATGAGCCCAAATTTATGCAGGGGCTGCATATCCTTCCAAAACGAATGAGCAAAACTAAACAAGAAAGTCCACTAGACGGTCCAGGGTCCGACAATGCAAATATGAAATACTAACGTCAAACTTCTTTCTTTGTAGGTATACCTTTTCACGAAAATGAAAAACAATATGCCTACATGGCACTGCTCGTAATCAGAAATAAATAATGAGTAACAATTAGTACCTCTCTCCATTGGAGTAGTTACCGCTAGAGTTAACGATCTCGATCGTGTCTATCGTCTTTGCGATCATCTCTGCCACGTCCACTGGATCGTCGATCAGACATTTTTCCACTGAAAGAAACATTAATTTTAGAGAAAGACATAAGATAATAAATACACGACAAATTATTGCAATAAGAGAACTTGAAAGAAACGCGTTCCTCGCTATTGATTGGCCAAACCTGCACATCACCATTTTTAAACATTAAGGTATTAAGATGTATTTAAAAACGTATTTATGTATCAGGCTACCCATAATTTCATTTTAAAATGCATACAAAATATGTGTAAACAAACTATTTAAAATACAATTCGAAAGAACTACATGCAGCAGCTCACGTATGTGCAAGTCAAATCAGAACATAAATAAAAGCATTGACCCCACCGGCCCACCGTTATCCCGCGAATTCAAATTGTAATCGTCTAATTTGTTTAACGTTTTTATTAGGGACGGCAACGGGGAATTTTGAGTACGGAATATTGGTTGCCTCCTTCCGACGCTTTTGCTTTCAAACTACCGTACTTTTCAAGCCAAATTCTTTCAATATTTTAAACATTAAAAAAAAAATATTTACTGTGATTTTTAAACTATTTTATTTATTGGAATGAATATAAACAGATGATGAAAGAACACCAAGCATGGCAAGAAGAGACATATTGCAGAACTGGAGAAGTACGACATGATCGAAAATATACGTGATTTTAGAATTAAGTGTTGAAGCTTCATTTTCTCAGTTTAAGTAGAATATCAATTACAAAAAATTGTTTTAACAATAAAAATAAACTTAAATATCAGATATTAGAGAATGGGGTCATCAAAGTTAGGAGTTTTTACCGTTGTGGAAATACATATTTGGTATTTTCTCTAAATCCGGGAATCGTATTTTTGAGATTTTTGACTATTTGATGCTAAATCACATTGCACACAACATATGCCTAAACTAAAAAAATACGATTCCCGGTTTTTGCTAAATTAATTATTTAATTTCACAATACCGTAATCATTGGGAGTCGATGTCGCTGTGAAGGCCACATTCCATTTTTTCTACCTTCATTTTATAAAATTTCAAAAATTTTTTATTGTTTTATTTCTTATCAGAGAATAATGGTTTACAGCTATGAGAGAGCCTTTCCTTTCCAGGAACAGTATATTACATCAATTGGACGGTGTTTGCATATTTTAAGGCATTTCAGTTTGCGGTAATTTGGAAAAAAAGAATGACTTGTGATGCGCTCTACTTGAACTCAAAGCGTCGCCAATTTTGCTTTCTTTCATTATTGTTTTCTTGATATTTTAATATTAATTTTATTAAAGTAAAGTGAAAAGTCGAAATGGGGTAGGATAAGCTTCCATTTGCACACCAATTTGTGTGAATTGTTTCGCTCATTCGTAAACATCGTTGGCCCTCCCTAGTTTTTATAAAGTTAACGCGTTAATTTTAATTAAATTAAAAATACTTTCGCGTCATAATTTTCTAAATATCTCGATTTTGAAATCCTGTTCGCGAATTTTGTTTTACTTTCCTGTTCGCGAATTTTGTTTTACTTTCCTGTTCGCGAATTTTGTTTGGTTTAAACAAACATGCTTCCGCTGCGCATGCATGATACACGTTCTAGAATGCTTCGACGCTATCCGCGGTGGTTGTTTCCTTCTTCTAATCTCTCTTCCGATCGTGCGTGTAGTCAAAATGTGACTCGTTCCACTCTTGGGCCCAGTCATTCCAAGTCAAATTCGGCACTCCAAAGTGATTTTTATATTTAATATTCCTACGGAATGCTCTGCTAGATACGGCTAGAAGCACTATTTCTACAGTAAATTATTCTTCATGTTTAAATCTCGAATGAGAATCTTCCAGATCTGCAAAAAGGCCCTGGCTTGAAATATTTTTTGAACGAGCCACGGAAGCGGAAGGAGAAAATTATCCCAGCTATCTCTGAAACACATGCATATATATCGCCTGATCAAATAAATGGAGACGGAAAAAAAGAGTACGTTAGATTTTTCGTTACTGCAGAAGCCAGATACCTTGTTGGATTGCAGTGATGCTTGTAACTTTCGGATGTCAGATGAATGTAAACGACATGGAAATAGTACGCAGTCTCCTACTCCAGAATGGATATGTCGAGACAAAAGACGAATCTGATGCAGACGCTGTGCTTATCATGACTTGCTCCATCCGAGATGGAGCGGAAGAGAAGATATGGAAGCGACTGAAACATTTGAAGAGGAATCAGCGGAGGCCGCGGACTGTCGCCGTGCTCGGTACGACTTTATTTAATGAAGTAATTGGTAGAGAAAAAACTTCAAACGATTGTGTCCTTACTTTTTGGTAAATTTGTGTATTCTAACGTTGTTACCATAGTCGAAATATATCATACCAGTCGTAGATACGATACAAGCTTTTATTGAAGGTTGTATGGCAGAAAGAGTCAAAAGCACTCTACTCTCGACGCCCGGAAATCTTTGCCAAGTAAACTTTTGTTATATATAATTGACTTTATAGATATTTGATTTGGTACAATGATTGATTGTGCTGTCTACCATTTTAAAAGAACATTCTCACTAAAATAAAAGGAACATTTTTTTGTCTTTATTTACATCTGGCAAACGTTGGTAAAAATATGCTCGTGGCATGGAACATTTTTTCGTGCTTTTATGCGCGCTTAGTTTCGCTTAGTGAAAAATTGCTGTTCATCCAAAATAAAGAGGATGGCACGGCATGACCTTCCAACAATCACTTTCAAAATGGTCAAACCACAACAAAACTACAGTATTTTGCGCCGTGCGGCTGGCATCCCTGTACTTTTGTAGAAATTTGAAAAAAGGTAAAAAAATACGGTAGAAATTGCAATTGGATCCTGCTACTATTCAACTCCCATTCAACTGCCCCACCATCCTTCTTCGCAGTTACAAAGCATATGTCCTTCCCCTCATCGACTTTGCATCTCCCTTTTGGAATCCTCACTACATATCTGACATTGAGACTCTTGAAAAAGTCCAACATATCTTCACCCGACAGGTATTCTATCGTTGTTTCCCCTCCGCTTCCTATCCTCTTTCACTACCTTCATATTCTGATCGCATGAAAATTCTTGGCCTGCGCCCGCTTATTGAGAGGAGAGTCATAGGTGATCTTTGTATGACTCATTATGACTCATATGATTATGTCTGGTTCTAATATCATCCCTCGTTCATCATTCTACGTCTACAAACCCCAGCGAGACCGTACCTCTTCCTTTGGTATTAACATTGAAATGACATCAAGCACCGCCAGATTCCACTCTCCCTGTTCGAACATCCAGATGGTATTCTCAACTTCCCGATGTCATTCGCACTGCCCCCAACATCCGAGTATTTAAGCGTCGATTGGAATGCCACCCGATAGTCGTAGACCTTTCTCACCCTCAATGACTCAGGAGAGGCCCCCCCCTCCCATCTGCAATCGTTAATTAATATATTCACGGTATCGTCGCGCCTCGGGCGTAGATAAATTATTATTATTATTACTACGGTACCGCCGGACAACCGCCGAACTAGTCGGGGAAAAGGAATCATGAAAGGAATACGCAACTGTTTCTGTGTTTTGAACGGGGCCTTTTCTCTGAACGGGGTGTTGGAAAAAATGGTGCCGTGGGATGGAGGGTATGAATTGAGGTAGTTGCTGGACCTGATTCTTATCGAGACCTGCCTCGGCTTCTGGCTCTTTCTCGATCGGGCACGAAAGCTATGAATGTGCAACTCTCCTTCGAAGAGACCTACGCAGATGTGACCCCAGTGAGGATCGATGCAGACAGCAAGACTGCATTCGTGTTCGTCCATACTATTTTACAACGAATCAGTTTGAATTGAAATTTGTGTAAATGGATGTTAAATGGCAGGTCGATCATGCGGGGATGCGATAATATGTGCACATATTGCATTGTTCCCTTCACGAGAGGAAGAGAACGGAGCAGACCTATCGACTCTATCATTGATGAAGTGAAAAGACTCAGAGACGAGGTATCGAGAAACTTCCGAACTTAATGTAAATAGTGCATCTTTTCATTTATTATTTACACTCTGTATGGCTCTGATACGATTACCATTATTCGCTTCAAAAAGATCTTTCCTGTAATTGTGTTCTATCCTTACGGCTTTGTTGTTAAACTAATCAGTACTGACTATGTATGTTCGGTAAGGCTCAGTATTTAATATGAGAATGGCACTAGGTCGGATAAGGACTATGACGTCATACCGCCTTTGATATGCACTAGGTCGGATGAGAACTATGACGTCATGCCGCCCTTGATACAGTCGCGTTCAAAATTGTTTGGGCACTATTTCAATTCTCTGATATCTTTTCTGCGTAAAGTTATAATCTGAAATTTGGCGTGCATGTACCAAATTCATCGCAGATTACTCTGCATATATCGGGGCATTATCAATTACCTGGCATATTTTGTAATGATGACGCAATCGAACAACACTTTTTCAAACAGACATTATTCTTACACAGAATTTTCCCCTTTAGCCAAACTTTCTGAGATTGGAGATATGTCGGAGGCCTACCCAGAAAATAATTTTGGAGTTGCTGCTTGGTCGCAACTTTGCTTCACAGTTGTTGCAAATTCAGGGTCGCAAATTCAGAACTCGGCTTCTAGGCAAGTTAGAGAGCCAATCAAAGCATCAGAATTGTCGCCATCACGATCCCAGATGATCCCGAGAATATCAGGCCTCTCACGAGAGAAACAGGACAATTCAGCGTTTTCAGTTGACTTTCGAATTTTCGAAGATCTTGTTTATTATTTTTCTAGTCATTATTTGACTAGACTAGGCAAAAATCTAAGTTTCAGATTTTTATCACATTTATCACAAATTTGAGGCGACATGCGTTGGATTTAGAGGTTTCCAGCAACAAATGTGGTGATTTTTGTCTACACAAGTGTTTCTACGAACTAATGAACGATTTTGACACACTTTGTCGATTTTTTATATTTGCGACCATTGCAGCAGATGCATTTCAGACATGTTTTTAATTTACCAGAGATTCCACGATTTTTCGCCCCTTTCCAAACTTGCACAGTTTGTAAAGCTTAAAATTCTGCATATACCACATTTTTTGCAGAATTTTTCTCGGGAGTCCTGATAGTCTCTCAGATCGACGAAAATTTCGTAATAGGCCGCACGCCTCACGGTCAGTAAAATCAAAATTTCAAAGTCGTGGGTTCGAGTTCCGGTGCTGGCAAAAATGTTTTTGCCAACATGGTAAGGCAAATAATATCACAATATATTATTGCAATTATAAAAATACTAGTCCGGCTGCCCCCCGCCTTCGGCGGGGGCCCCGTCCTAGCGGAGTAGGTTTCGCAATCACACGTTTCGAAACTTGTTGACGGTCGATCTCTCTCCCTCCAAATTTCGTAATCGTTTCGCAATCCGGACAGACGTACGGACACAGCGCTTTATATATAGGTATAGATATTGCAAAAGAACATGTTTTCCTGCGACTTTGAGATTTTGATTTCACGGACCATGAACCGTGCTGCCCAATACGAGCCTTTCGTCGATCTGGGAGACTATCAGGACAAACTATGAAAGTTCGGAGACGGACAACAAGTCGTGGAATCTGTCGTAAATTAAAAACATGTCTGATATGCATCTGCTGCAACGGTCGCAAATATGAAAAATCGACAAAGTGCATCAAAATCGTTCATTATATCGTAGAAACACTTATGTAAACAAAAATCACCACATTTGTTGCTGGAAACCTCTATATCCTTTAGAAAGCGCGTCCTCCGTCTTCACCCTTACCAAAACAAAGATAAAAAGGTACTCGAAAAGGTACAAAACTACTTCACACGTCGTTTATTTATGCGCTGTTTTGATCATACTTGGGAAAATATGCCTACCGCTTTCGACCGCAATAAGAAACTAGGCATTAAGTCCTTAGAGAAGCGTAGAATAGCGATTGATGTAAGAGTAGCCACAAATCGCATCCGAGGCAAATATAGTATATCCAACCGCAAACAACATTACTTCAAAATTTACCACACGCGATCCATCAAAGGCGGCATGACGTCAAATTTACCACACGCGATCTATCAAAGGCGGCATGACGTCATAGTTCTCATCCGACCTAGTGCCACCCTCATGGCATAAAAAAACACTTCTTCGCATGACCATTTTTGCGCATTCACAACTTTGAGGTAAAAACCTGCTTTTTTTAGGAATGTTCAAAATGTACTGAAGATATGATTCCCAACTTTTTAGAGTGCTTGGATATCCTTCCTGCCCGCGGCAATCGTTTTTTTCGGGCGTATACTCGGGCCTAGAAACACTCTGTTTACGTACTCTCGTCGTCTGCACTCTCTCCTCCATAGGGGGCGTGGCCTCGCATTCTGAGACGTAGTATGCCTCCGAAAAATGATTGCTACGTGCATTAAATATATCCAAGCACTGTAAAAAAACTGGGATTCTGTCTTCAATACATTTTGAATATTCCTATGCAAAAACCACATTTCTACCTCACTTTCCCGAAAAGTTATGAATGTCCAAAAAATGATCATGCAAAAAAGTGATTTTTTGACACCCTGAGGGCAAATTAAGAAATTTTGTTTTCACATTTTCGGGATCATCTGGGATCGTGATGGCGGGGGTACAACATTTCCGCAACCGACATTTCCGCAACGGAGCGCCGTTTTGTTGAGAGTTGGGGTAGCAATTTGGGAGTTGTTGCATTGTTACCAGTATGTGTTCCCATACATAAGCATATATAAATTTTGTTTCCAGGCGATCTTGAGTTTCACTCCAAATCAATGTTCATGGAACATGGATTTCAATGACCCCCTATACGTTGAAACTCAAGTTCGCCTGAAAGTAAGAATTGTTTATGCAAAGGCATGGGAGCACATACGGACAACAATGAAACAACTCGGTTGCTGCTACGCCAACTCTCAAGCGAACGGCGCTCCGTTGCGGAAATGTCGTGATGGCGACCATTTTGATGCGGCATGACGTCATAGTTCTCATTCGACCTAGTGCCCCTTTGATATATCAAAGGGGCATGACGTCATAGTTCTCATCCGTTGCAGTGCCTATAAGTATTCTCTAATAACTTTGTAATATATTTCTTCCATCTATTTCGATAGAAGGGTCACGAGTTCAATCCCCGCCCGAGTGCGCCCTCAGATTAACCCAAACCATGGGGGTTAAGAAATGTTTGTAGTGATTCAAAATCGCGAAAGTAAAATCCCACATCACGTGCACACAACACGGGCGGTTAGCAAACGCATAGGTCGCTGATAACTTGAGGACAGTCTGAACGCTGAATTTACGCGGGGGCGGTAGAGCATGCCTTGTCGTGATATCCGAATGCTATTTTCTTTACTTTTTACTTTCATCGATGCATTTATCTGATCCAGGGTGTGAAGCAGATTACTCTCCTTGGCCAAAATGTGAACTCTTACCGCGACACTTCGGAATCATCAATATCATTCGGCACAGATTTTAAGATGGTTGATGGATTCTCTACTGTTTATGGTCAAAGGAGTGGAGGACGGTGAGTTAAACTATCTCATGAATATCAGACATTCATCAATAATTTAGGTCATTCGCAACTCTTCTGGATCATGTGTCACGAGTTGACGAAAACATGCGGATTAGATTCACATCACCACATCCGAAGGATTTCCCTAATCAAGTGATCCAGCTAATCAAGGAACGGAACAATATCTGCAATCAGGTACCATTCATTACTCGCAAGTAGAAATTGTTCGGGGAAAGTTCTCTCATATGAGCTGATTACTATATTTGTTATGCAACACTAACTTTAGATTCACTTGCCAGCGCAATCGGGAGACGATGGAGTGCTGGAAGCGATGGGGAGAGGATACACTCGAAATGCTTATCTCAAGCTAGTAGACAATATCAAGACAACCCTCCCACGTTTGATATCTATTTTTATTAAAGTTACCCAACAAGGACGAAACCCTGATCTCACCCTGATCCCGTCGCGTGTACGAGAGAGTATGCAAAAGTGAGAGAGCGCGTGATTACGCTGATCATTTCCGGCTTTCCCTTGAGGCATTGATTTTTAGCATTTTTGTATATTCATTCTATACTAATTCAACCATCGGCTATTCGATGGAGGACAAAAAATAATGGGTCAATTTCGTCCTTAGTGGGTAACTTTAAAGCTAGTAGTATTAATGATGAGATTAAATATTGCAGAAATAAGTATCACTTCCGATTTCATTGCTGGGTTCTGTGGAGAGACGGAAGAGGCTCATCAGAACACATTAAGTCTCATTAAGATGGTAATTAAGATTAGATATGAAACCCTAATTCGCGACTTCACGGTCGCGAATTAGGGTTTCATATCTAATCCCAATCACTCACCCGTTCCTTGGGGAGGTATCATGCAACCCCTCATCCAGAAATGACGGTCGGGCGCGAGCCATGAGCATAGAGACTGGGTCTATCGCGGTACCAGTTACCATCTCTGTATATAACTCTAACAATCCTAACAACCTAAGTGTACTGTGGGAGCTACCAGGCCATAGAACAATAGTGTTAGAGATATAGTTTATCAAGATTCTTACAGAGATAAGTTAGTGAGGAGATGGAATGTCATAGTGGAACTTTTGACGAGTGGGGGGGGGGGGGGGGTGACCATTGCTCAACTCGTCGCCGTTCGCTTGCAACAATTAGGCGAAGCGACTTGGGAGTTGTTTCATGACTTGGGAGTTGTTTCAACCAGTATGCGCTCACATACATTTGCATATAGATGTCTCGTTATCAGGCGATCTTGAGTTTTACTCCAAATCAACGTATAGGGGGTCGTGGTTTAGGAGTTTCCATGAACCCCTATACGTTAAAACTCAAGTTCGAATGGTAACAAGACTATTAATGAGAAGAGGAGGAAAATTTGGAAGAGGGAGGGAACGAGAGGACTTGGGACAGAGCCTCCTCCTTGAGCGGAGAGAGTGTGAAGGCTGATGCAGATGAAGAGTAAGAGTAAATGCGCTATGACTGACCTCTCCTACTACTTCCTTTATTTTTTTCTACTGATCAGTAAGTAGGCGGAATTAGGACCGATAGACACTCTTGATTTCACATTGTCTCTCGTCTGGCCTCTGATGTGCTCTCGTATCCGCGTTGTTCATATGCCATCTCTCGCCGTCTAACAGTCTACCGGCGATAGGTCTTAGAACTGCGGGTTCACTCACTTGTTATTCCTCTTGTTCTTTCAACTTTGAATGCGTAGTAAGATGGTGTGCCGTGTGCAGAGATGAAAAGGGTATCTCCGTATTCGTGGCCGAGTGGTCTAAGGCGCTTGAATCTTCTAAACATGGTAGGTAGGGATGGATGTGGTTCGAATCCAACGTTATGCAAACACTTTTGCCAAGCTATGAGGTGTGCATGCTGACCTCCCCGAAGTTTGGCAAAGTTGGCAAAATGTTTGCATCGGGTGAGATTCGAACCCCAACTGACGAATCCTACCATGTTTCTTATTAGCAAGCGCCTTAATATTAGACCACTAGGCTATGGATTCTAACGTCGTTCCAGCGCATGCATGGCAATTTTTTCATCGATACTAGGTAAAAAATGGCCACCCCTGTGAAGGAAGATTTACTGTAAACTCATTTGCACAGCCCATGATGGTTTCCCGCGGAACTGTAATTTTTTTGAAAATCTTGTCTGAGAGTATGTAGCATTTCTACCGTTTCTTTCGAAGTACTGTACTAGAGCTATACGGTTTTCGGTATTTTGATTGATTGGTGTGAACGTGCGATGTTACGAACCGAGCTCAGCACTACATTTATAGCAGTGAAATACAGAATCGTGAATAAGGGGTGTAAACCATGCCGTTAACCATCGAAATGACCGCACGTGCCACACCTTTTTTTGATCAGAAAAGGGACCACGACTTGTCGAGAAATAAATTGCCGTGCGCGTGTACTTCTTCTCTGCCCGTATGCACATTGGAATCAGCAGAACGGAACGAACGTTAAAATGATACGGTAATTGTTTATCGCGCTGTGCCTTGCCCCCGCGTGAGGACCAGCGCGACAAACAACTACCGTATCATTTTAACGTTCCGTGCCGTTTTGCTGATTCCAATGTACACCACGGCACACCAACTTGCTACACATTCTACTCTCACAATACCTATTCTACACATGACAACATAAATGATCCCAGGTAGACTACTCGTATTGCTTCGTCTTCCCTTACTCAATGAGAGAAGGAACGAGAGCTCATCGGAAACTAGTGGATGATGTGGATGAAGAAGTGAAGATGAGGAGACACGAGGAATTGGCTGCTGTCTTCAGGGAAGGAGTACACAGGTGTGTGTCCCATGGATCGAGGAGGGGAGACAAGACGAATTTTGAGGAGAAACTTGAGACGAGTGGGAAAGCGAGAACTGATTCTCATCGAGGGAAAATCGAAGAGAGGGGAGACGTCGATGAGTGGAAGGACGGACGGAGGAACTGTGGTGCACGTTGAGAAGGGAGGGAAGAAGATAGAAACTGGAGACTACGTCGAAGTCAAGGTCCGTCTCAGCATTCTCAACTCGTTGCTAGCACTACACCACGACCCCCCCCCCCCCCCCCGGAAGATCGGCATATAATTTGAAAATGCGTCACCCCATCAGATGAAATCAGGCAAAACTCGCGCATGTTCACATAGTTTACAGTCAGAAAAGCTTAAGACGTGCCTTAAAACGCTGTCTCCGTAAGAACGGAGGGGTAGGTGGCACTATGCTTAAAAGTCATCCCCTGAAGTTCAAACTTTATGGTTGGAGTGCCTATGGGTACACTTCAGAAGTCGTGGAGCTTATGGTATTCATGAAACAAGAGAAAAACTGAAAAATTTGCATGTTTTCAAATTTTGAAAAAATAAGGCACCACTTTCCAATGAATACCACGGCGTGAAAAAGGGATATGTGATGTAAAATTTCATGAAGAATTCAAGAAAAATTATGTCATTGTCGAAATCGGTACCACAAATAGACTTTTCGACAAAAAACTAGCACGCTATCGTCGACTCAGGTTCAATTCCTTCCGGTGGCATGAACTTTTTGCCAACTTTTTTCTCGCTTCTCTGGTCTTTTTTCCAACATGTATGAACTTTAGTTGCTATTGCATGCCATATTTGAGTGTTTCTGCTGTTGAAAATGTTACACTTTTCTTTAATGTCATTAATAGACATAATTGATAAGATATATTACTGAGGAACTGCGAATATCGATTGGCTGAAGAAGATTACAAATCGTCGGGCCTAAATAAATAAAATG
This sequence comes from Pristionchus mayeri, assembly GCA_036245805.1. Classification (NCBI taxonomy): domain Eukaryota; kingdom Metazoa; phylum Nematoda; class Chromadorea; order Rhabditida; family Neodiplogasteridae; genus Pristionchus; species Pristionchus mayeri. The sequence goes on along the minus strand of BTRK01000003.1, from coordinate 24,595,589 downwards.
TGAGAATATGACTCGCTGAATAAGCTGAATAAGCAAATATGAAGAAGAGTAATGGATGAAATGCTTCGATGAGGGCATCACTGCGGGTATGAAGGTTCCGGCAGAAGAAGCTGAGAAGAGAATGCGGGAAGCTGTGAACTCCGATGGGAGTATAATGTTCATTCCAGAGGAAAGGCTGAATGCGAGACAGATTGACTCGTACTACAGTCGATCAAGACAGAGAAAATAGACGGTTCTGTGAAGGACGCAAAGAAGGGAGGGTGGAAATGTAAGTGAACGAAGAGAGCTGGCGACGGAATGGAATCATTCGAGAATGATGAAGAGGATGAAGAGAACATCGATGATGGCATTGATGAAGGAGTATTCGAAGATGAAGACTTCAAGAGTGACACTTCAAGAAGACTTCTTGTCGAAGAGTCTCTCATGGACAATCTCGATGAGATCTTTGACATGGAGCAACCGAATGAAATCAAGGAAGAGGAGCTGACCGCACCCAATACCATTGTGGAGGTCAAACCGGAGGCCGAGGTTTTTGGAATTGCAACGGAGAAGCCTAAGCTGCTCAGAATTATCGCTGCTAATCAGGACCCCGCTGTTCTTCCTTTTGAGAGTCCTCTTCAGATAGGGGAATCCGAAATCCTCTCAGAGGAACACATTTCAGGAAGGGATGCCTCAGCTATTCAAACCGAAGAGTCCGAGAAAGCTGTCAGCCGATAGTCAATGCTACTCAAATATGCCCTTTTATCCTTTTGTTATGTTCTCCAATCGCTATTTTTTCAAAATATTTATAAAGTAAATTACCAAATTTCTCGTTCTCCAATTTTTTTTTACAAAATATTTAAGTAAATTACCAAATGTCAATAGCAGAAACCCTCAAATATGGTATGCAATAGCAACTCAAGTTCATACATGTTGGAAAAAAAGACCAGAGAAGCGAGAAAAAAGTTGGCAAAAAGTTCATGCCACCGGGCGGAATTGAACCTGAGTCGACGATTGCGTGTTAGTTTTTTGTCGAAAAGTCTATTTGTGGTACCGATTTCGAGAATGACATAATTTTTTTTGAATTCTTCATGAAATTTTACATCACCTAACTCTTTTTCTCGCCGTGGTATTCATTGGAAAGTGGTGCTTTATTTTTTCAAAATTTGAAAACATGCAAATTTTTCAGTTTTTCTCTTGTTTCATGAATACCATAAGCTCCACGACTTCGAAAACTTGGATTCTGACATAACTTTTTATGCTCTTTCGAATGATGCATAACACGCACGGCTAAAATCAGTGTAAAAATTTCGGATTCCAAAGTTCAAAGATCAACTTTTGGGTCTAGTTTTTTGGCTGAAGTGTATCCCACCCATAGGCACTCCAACCATAAAGTTTGAACTTCAGGGGATGACGTTTAAGGATTGTGCCACTTCCACTTCGGAATCTGACGTTCTTACGGAGACAGCGTTTTAAGATGTGCCTTGTGTAATCACGTAAGGCACATCACGACAAACAGCTACAATATCATTAAAACGCTAAACACAGCACACCAGATTACTACGCGTTCTACTCTCACATTAAAAATTTATTTGGTCTTATTTCAACGCACGCATTGCTATGCTAATAAAGGAAGTGTTTTGTAGCTTTTTCATGGGCGGTCGCTGAATGTGGAAAAAAGCATTTCTATGTTTAACACAGCGCGATTTTACAGTGCGACATATTTCCAATGGTCTATGTCGATGTTCTGGGGGCGGTGTTGCACTGCAGATCGCGTACACTGAAAACATATGCCTTTTTTCGCCTTAAAAAAGACCGCCCAATACACCAAGTGCGAATTGGAGTCTGTAAGTCGGATCGTCAACCGGCAATTCGAATCGTGAAATGCCGTGAATATTTTCGTAAAAAGGGGATTTTTTTCAGATAACAGGGGCGACATCTCAGTCGATGAGTGGAGAGTATCTGAGTCATTCGAATCTCAAAGATTATGAACACGATTTCAATTGAAGATTCTTTAATAGTGGCGGCCCTATGTTAGATTGGAGTTGATGTTAGGTTTCATCTTCATAGGGAATTTGTTTGTTGTTGTTATAGTTTGCCTTTTTATTGTGCCGATATATATTTTCATTTACTCGTCATCACGACAAAATGGAGAGCATGATAAAGACGAAATCAAATATTTGGTTGAATCATGTTCGCCTTCTTCTTCGGCATTTCGTTAGGGAGAGGAACGCCTTTCGTTTCAGGAATTGAAATGAAATAGTGCACAACATCGAGAGCTCAAAGAATGGAAAGGAGAAGATAGGGAAGGCTGGGGAAGAATTCCTGAAATTGAAGTATACTTGGATGAGGAGTTTGGGAGGAGGTTTGACCAGTCCGAGGACGAGGGGACTCATCACATTTCCAAGTCTTCCAACTACAATCGAATAAGAAGAGGCGAGAGATCGAATTGCTGTAGGGAATAGTTCAGATATTGAGATCTCATGAGAGTGACAACTGGAAAGTACTGGTGTCAGGGAAGGAGTAGGAGCTAGTAACCTGGAGGAAAAGACAGCCTGTAGTGCCGAATATTCATCGATTTTTGGTCTCATACATGGCGAACCTCGTGTTTTCGAGCAAAATCGAAAATTTCATGATGTCATATTTAAAGTTACCGGACGATGGCAAAATTGACCCCCCTATTTTTTGTCCTCCATCGAATAGCCGATGGCTGAATTAGTTGAGAATGGATATACAAAAATGCTAAAAATCAATGCCTCAAAGGAAAGCCGGAAATGATCAGCGTAATCCCGCGCTCTCTCACTTTTGCATACTCTCTCGTACACGCGACGAGATCAGGGTCAGATCAGGGAATCGTCCTCGTCCGGTAACTTTAAGTAATTATCGCACATGGATATCTTTTCTTTCCGTTTTCAATGTTTACTGTCCTATTTATACCGATTTCCACTTAAATAAACAGTGTTTTTTTCTATGGAAATCGGTATAAATAGGTCAGTAAACATTGAAAACGGAAAGAAAAGATATCCATGTGCGATAATTACTTAAGGTTTCCGGACGATGACAAAATTGACCCCCTATTGTTCGTCCTCCATCGAATAGCCGATGGCTGAATTAGTTGAGAATGAATATACAAAAATGCTAAAAATCAATGCCTCAAGGGAAAGCCGGAAATGATCAGCGTAATCCCGCGCTCTCTCACTTTTGCATACTCTCTCGTACACGCGACGAGATCAGGGTCAGATCAAGGTTTCGTCCTCATCCGGTAACTTTAAATATGACATCATGAAATTTTCGATTTTTCTTGAAAATACGAGGTTCGCCATGTGTGAGGCCAAAAATCGATGAATACTACAGTAGCGCTCATAATTCATGGGACACTTTTTGTTTTTATTGTAACTTTTTGCCCAGGAAATGCATCATTCTGGCCCTAAGGTAGAATGTACCAAATCCATTGGAGATTATGCTCATGATATTGGGGTATGATGCAATAGCCTAGTTTTTGCGTAGTGATGACGCAATCAAAGAGTACTTTTTCAAAACGGCATTATTCTTACATGGATTTTTTCCTACTCGCCAAACTTTATGAGGTTGTAGATATGTCCGAGGACTACCCAGTAAATTTTTTTGAATTTGCTGCGCGACCGCACATTTGCTGCATCCTTGCTGCAAAAACGGGGTCGCAAATTCAGAACTCGGCTTCTAGATGAGATTGACATTCGTTCAAGGTATCAAAATGATCGCCATCATGAGTACATATGATCCTGAGAATGAGAAAGCAATATCTCGAAATTTGCCCTCAGGGCATGAAAAAATTATTTTTTTTGCATGACCATTTATTGAACATTAATAAATATGTGGAGAATGTAGATAAAAATCAGATTTTTGCATAGGAATGTTCACAATGTATTAAAGATATGAATCCCAACTTTTTAGAGCGATTGGATATCTTTCCTGCCTGTGGCGATCGTTTCCCGAAGGTATACTAGGGTCGGGAAACACCTTATTTACCACGAGAAAGTGCAGACGACGAGAGTGCGTAAACAGGGTGTTTCCTGACCCTAGTATCCCTCCGGAAAACTATCGCCGCGGGCAGGAAAGGTGTCCACTCGCTCTAAAAAGGTGGGAATCAGTACATCGATACATTTTGAACATCCCTATGCAAAAATCAGATTTTTACCTGCATTTCCTACAAAGTTATGGATGTCCAAATAATGGTCATATAAAAAAGTGATTTTTTCATGCCCCGAGGGCACATTTCGAGATATTGCTTTCTAATTCTCAGGATCACATGTACTCATGATAGCGATCATTTTGATGCCTTGAACAGGTCTCTAGCCCATCCAGAAGCCGAGCTCTGAATTTGCGACCTTGTTGTTGCAGCAAGGCTGCAGCAAATGTGCGGTCGCGCAGCAACTTCAAAAATTGTTTCTGGGTAGTGCTCAGACATATCTCCAACCTCATAAAGTTTGGCGAGTAGGAAAAAATCTATGTAAGAATAATGCCGTTGTGAAAAAGTACACTTTGATTGCGTCATCACTACGCAATAACTAGGCTATTGCGTCATACCCCAATTTCATGAGCATAATCCCCAATGGATTTGGTACATCCTACCTTAGTGCCAGAATAATGCTTTACCTGGGCAAAAAGTTACAATAAAAGCAAAAAGTGTCCCATGACTTATGAGCGGTACTGTATATCTTCGATTTTCGTGAAATTTTTTTTCCTGATGTAGAAAAGATAGCAGATTACGATTCTGATAAAATCTCAGGATGCAAGGGAATTAATTTTTTCACGACGGCTAAAAAATGAGAAAAAATTATGTCGAAAGAATGATTTATTGCACTTTTCGAAACTTCAACTTTTCGCTACACTAAAAGTGTCATCATAATAGTTATTCTAGATACGTAACGAGGCGGTCATTTTGGTTTTTTGAACGAAACTTTAGCTCATTTTTTAAGCATTTTATGAATTTTCGAAATTCCAAGAGCCGGCTTTTAGGCAGTTTTGAGAAATCGCGAAAAAATGCTTACTAATCAAAATCATTCGATACTATAACTTCACCACACATTGATACGATAACTGAAAAAATATCGTTGTAGCTTTTCTTTCACCGTCTCGCATAAAAATGATTGCAAATATTTTATTTCTTTTTTTCTAGGAAAATTCTGAGAAAAAAAGATCAATTTGCGATTAATTCCACTGGAAAGCCTCACAGGCTCCCTCCCACGTATTGCAAGCTTGAGTTCATAAATTTGAAGCAATAGGCTATAGCGAGTTCATTTTGTGTGTATATTTTGTTAGCTGATAATAGCAGTCGTAAGTCATGTGTAATATTGCTATTACTGAGATATTAAAGGTGTCAAATGTAGTTATGGTTATTCGGATAATGGTCGATACATCTTTCCTTCAGTTATCCAATGTATCTTTTTTTATATCACTTTGAATTTCTAGCATGATATGATCTCATATCATAATGACCGAATCAGATTAAAACTATTTAATTTCATGCTAATATTTAGCTATCTATTGCTGTATTCATGCTTGGCTAGCAATTTTCTTACCCTTGTTTATTGGTTACAGCCGTGAATCTGTTGCTAGATACACGGTGAGTGTTTATCCCACTTTCCTATGACCGTGCACATAAGTTCTCACGCTTATCTACTAATGTCAGGAAAGGAGAGGCTTTTTTGTGTTTCTGTGAAATTTCGATGTTAGGAGAATCAAAACGAAATATGGAATGAGAACTACTTTTGATTATATAACAATCTCTCGAATATTGCTCTTTTCTCAGTATCTCTTCCGCCTTCTCCCGACTTTTCATTTTTTTCAATTCAAGAGTTTCACTGCATCTTTTCTATCGATTCTCCATGTTTCATTTATGTTTTTTGCGGCATATTTTTGAATTTTGCTCAAGGTTGTTGTTTCTTTGTTATTTCTTTAGTTCCTTTGAGTCCGTTGATAGAAGCGTAGATGTTACCTTTTCTGCTTGGTCACTGACCCACTCTCTCCTTTCTCTATTTGGCACTCTCTTCGTTTCAACTATTCTCTCGCCTCTTAGTACTCTGCTTTTGAAAGGACGTCAAGCAACGGAGTACTTCTTCTTCAGTATTTTCCTTTTACAATTTCTCCTCCTGTCAATATTCTTATCTATAGTTTTGACCACACACCAATCTTGTGATTCCTTCCCTCACTGTCTTATTATGGTCATTTATTCCCACGTCAATTCATCGTTTTCCCACCCTTTGCTATGCCTCCATCCTCGTAGACTCCCTTCTCTCTACTATCCTATGCACTTGTTCTAATTCCTTCTTTTCCCTGGTACGGACCTTCTCTCAATAGGCAAGATAGATTCGGAAGGATGATAAGAATGAGTGAAACTCGTTCGTTCCTTTTCTAAATGCGTGCTGCTCTTTTCTCGAGTCAAACTTCGTTTTATTCGAACCATTATTTGCCCATTTCGATAGAAGAAGCACTCATTGATATGTTTCTTCTCCGTATCGGTAATTGTATTTCAGTAATTTGAGAGTGGGATGAGTTTGACACGTCCGTGCACTCACTCCGAAACCATCGAGAAGAGCGGATGGTTGAGCAAATGGACCAACTACATCAAGGGTACGTTGTAATCACATATCAATATTTTTCCCCTATTTTAGAATCGAATCTCATGAATATCAATATATCACAAAGTTGGAATAATATCCTTGGTACAAACTATATTATTCCAACTTAAAGTTACCGGACGAGGACGAAACCCTGATCTGACCCTGATCTGGTCGCGTGTACGAGAGAGTATGCAAAAGTGAGAGAGCGCGGATCATTTCCTGCTTTCCCTTGAGGCTATTATTGATTTTTAGCATATTTGTTTATTCATGCTCAACTAAGTCAGCCATCGGCTATTCGATGGAGGACAAAAAATAGGGGGTCAATTTTGTCCTCGTCCGGTAACTTTAAGAAGTGAATGCGTCCTATTTCTAGTATCCTATTTCGGATATTTTATTTTTAAAAATATTTTTAAAATTGAGATATGACAATTATTAGGGTATCGACAGCGGTGGTTCGTCCTCGATAAACGAGCTGTTCTCTCCTACTATCGGTGAGTGGAAGATGGAGGATTCTCGAGTGAATAACCATGGACTAGCTGATAGCGGAGAATTTATGTCGCTGATTACGTATATATAGATTTCATGCAGATATGCGACTGGTTTATAACTTGTTAGAGGATGAGGAACCGCGAATGATCCAAGTTGTAATGGATTGGTTGAAACTCACGTTAATTCAAACAATGGTGTATGTTTTGCAGTCTCCCCCTATCTCCATTTGACCCTGTATGACTTCTCTTTTATCTGCCTCTCCTCTATTCTCGTCTCTCTCTCCCTCTTCTCCTCCCTCTCTCCCTCTTCTCCTCGATCTCACCATAGAATCCAGCCACTTCTTACCTCGTCCATTCTCACTTTCATTATGATATGGATTGATTCTTGATAGGATTGCTCTATCTTCTCCCCTCTTCTCTTTCCATCCTGTGCTTTGTCATTTCCCTTTTTCATCCCTTCCCTCCCTCGCTCCCTATCCGATCACTCCCGCTTCTTTCCTTCTTTCCTTCTTTCACTTCAACTATTTTAGTAATTCCAATTGCTATCCTCTAGTTTGAATATAGATTCAATCTTCTCCCCCCTTCCATCTTCTCCTTCATCCCTAACTCCGAATGTGTAGATGAACCTTCGAAAGCGTCTACGAGGGGCGAAGAAGTCTCTGGGTTGTGTGTGGAGGCCCTCCAATAGATCAAATAAACTCAACCACATTCAATTTGAAGAGTTCGTTCACTTAATTGTTCTTCCCGCATCTTCCTTCTTTATGAGGGACTATGTAAATTGTACTATTCGTTTCTAGAGAATCATAGTGATTACGCAAAATAGTGGCAATGTATTTATGTGGGTTAGGAAAGGTAATGATATTTGATTGTATCACTTGCTTGGGTTGGTACTGGGAAGAAGTCGTGCTGGGTCGATGAGATAAGGAAGAGAAGGAAAGAAATGCAATATGACGATTGATGACTCAGAAGATGAAGGGGATGGAGCGATGGTCGGAGTGAATGGAATGAGGGAGGGAGACGGATGGGATGGTTGTGATGCAGGAGTCAATCGGAGGTGGGGGAGGCGTGCAGAGGGAGTATCAATCTGCACGAAGCGAGAGTACTCTCTGACAAAGTGACCAGCAACATCGTCATCGCCCATTCCACACAGACTTTCCATCTCAAGGTTTCCTTTTGACCATCTTGCCCTACTCTACCATTACAATACTCGAGATTTCGTGATTCAGGCACAAAATGATTTGGATCGAGAAGCGTGGCTGAAGGCACTTGAATATGCGAGGCATCGAGCAAATAAGGAGGCTGATTCAGGTTGGAAACTCGTTGAGTTGCACGGTGATCTCCCCCTCCCCTGCAGACAATGACGAGGATGAGACTCTGGGTGCATCGAGAGGGGCCATTACTCTGGAAGGGGCGAAGAAGGCACTCGAGATGAAGATGCAGCAGTTGCATACCACTCAGAGCATATTGGGTAAGTGAGCGAAGAAGGAGAGGGAGAGAGGGAGCGAGTGATTGCAGCCAAATTGGGCAAGGAATTGGAGCATGTGATAACGAGTGGAGAGACGATGGAGAGGAAGGTGCTCGGAGAGAGGATACACATGTTCACGGTGAGGATGTAGGAACCAGGAGACGGGAAGGAGTATGCACCTGTCTCCCCCATTCAGACTGTTCGCATCCCCTCCCCCCACTCTCTCCTCCCTCTCTCGCTCAAGGTACTCTGATCGTGCCCTCTCTTTCCTCTCACTCTCTTCACATGAATCGTCTATCGATAAGACGGAGTCAATCACCTCATCATCCCATTCTAATTTTTTGACTATGTTTATCCACAGTTTAGAGTTCTTTTTCCCATCTACTCTTTTAATATCCCTCCATCTTCCCATCTCAATCTCCCTTTTCCACCTCTCCACTCTCTGCACTTTTGTGCTCTTTTTCTAGTGTTTCTTTGTCGTGTGTCGTTCTATGGAAAAGAGGCTGGCAACTATTGATCGATGATTCATCCCGCTTCTCTATCAATCTAATCGATATCAGGTCGCGTCGGCCACAGTAGTCCAAGCAGCAGACGAAATCGCCTCTCTTTCGGAGAAGGAAATCAAGAAATTGGAGAAGGTGAGCTCACTTAATCTTTTTCTCGCTTCTTACATGGCAAAATAAATGGCTGCACTTGCATTTTGTAAACAAATTCCTTCACATTTGAAGAAAATAATTGGAGGAAGTAGAACAATAATTAGATGGATTTAGGCGCTTTCCTCTGAGAACTCTCAGCGGATTCAGCTGCAGGATCAGTTGGAGACTCTGGCGAAGCAACACTCGAGTCTAGAGAGGGCTGCTGCCAGAGAAGGAGCCAGTGGAGGAACCATTCGTGAGTGAGAGGAGAGAGGGCAGGGAAAGACTCCCTTTCCAGCCTCCTACTCGTATACCAGTGACGAAGAGGAGTTCCACGACGCATACGAGGACATCTACAACGAGAGGTGAGGAGAGGAGGGAGGGGAGAGGGGAATGTCACAAGCGATACATATTGGCGTTTAAAGTTTTCCAACAAGGAAGAAGTCGTGATCCTAAGGTTAGACGCGCAGAGTATTAGAGAGTGTACAGAATCAGGCAACTACACCCTGATCCTTTCTCACTTTCCACAAGGGTTATTATTGGTTTATCCCATTTTGTATATTATTTCCCAGCTTATTCACCCAGCATATATCCCATGAGAAAATAAATTAACAATAGGGCGTCAATATCGTCCTAGTTGGGTAACTTTAAATGAGTAACCATGTCGGGGTGCCAAAGATGTCTACTCTCGGATGCGTGATAACTAAAGTAATTGCAGAGAGACGGCATCAAGTGTTCATTCGGGGGAAGACGAGGAGTTGTTCAGTGCAGAGATAGTAGTAGCCGATCGAGACGCTCTCATGGTCTCCCCACGAGTCGAGGTAAGGGGGAGGGAGGGGGGGCAGAGAGCATTGTCTCATTCTCTCCCTTCATTTTGGTGTTTCTTCAGATGAAGAGTGGCAGATCTCGTCGAGTCTCCATTCCCGATAGACCCGATCACCCTCTCAATCTATGGTCAATCATGAAGAATTGCATAGGGAAGGAATTGAGTAAGATCCCGATGCCAGTGAGTTCCTTCCTCCTTCATCACCTTCATCTCTCATCCTCACTCTCTCTTTCAGGTCAATTTCTCGGAGCCTCTCTCGGTTCTGCAGCGAATCACAGAGGATCTGGAGTATGCCCATCTGCTGCTAGACGTGAGTCCTCTCCTCTCCCTCCCCCCCTTCATCCCCTCCTCTGCTCTCCCCCCCCCCCCTTCATCCCCTCCTCTGCCCCCCCCCCTTCATCCCCTCCTCTCCTCTCCTCCCCCCCTTCATCCCCTCCTCTCCTCTCCCTCCCCTTCATCCCCTCCTCTCCTCTCCCCCCCCTTCATCTCCTCCTCTGCTCTCCAATCTCTTCTTCCAGGAGGCAGCTCGTAAGAAGGACCCTCTTGAGCAGATGTGTTGGGTAGCGGGCTACGCAGTGTCCTCCTATTCCACCACCGGTGAGTTCCCCTCCCAACACGCATTCGCCCTAGATTGATTGGAAAGCAGAATATATCTGATCTATCGAAGAAAGAATATTATTAGCTAGACGAAAGACTAATTAGAAGGAGGGATGAATTGGAGGAAATCGAACGACGAAGCCCTTCAATCCTCTTCTGGGAGAGACATATGAGTGTGATCGAAGTGAGGATCTGGGATGGAGATCAGTCTCGGAGCAGGTAAGGAAGAGAGGGAGAGAGGGAGGGATGGGAAAGGGAGTCTTGAGGTGTCTCATCATCCGCCAGCTGCTGCTCATCATGCAGAGGGAAGAGGATGGACCATGTACCAGGATTTCACGATGACATCCCGATTCAGGTGAGAAAGGAGTAGAAGGGGGAAAGGAAGGGGCCATTGCAGGGGGAAGTATCTATCGGTGATCCCCATTGGACATACCCATGTCACCTTCCCTGCCAGTGGCAACCACTACACTTACAAAAAGGTAAGAAGAGGGGTTAGAGAGACAAGCGAAAACGATGATGAGGAATGGAATGGAGGATGCTTCTCAGCACCGGATTGTCCCTCCTTATGTGCATATTTGCGAAATATTGTTAAATATTTTATCCGTTTCTGTGCTGGTTGCAATTTCTTGATTTCAGATAACGACAACCGTTCACAATATCATTGTGGGAAAACTATGGATCGATAATCATGGAGACATGGAGATCACCAATCATACAACGGGAGATAAATGCACCCTCAAATTCGCGCAATATTCATATTTCGGAAGAGATACACCAAGGAAGGTGAGCAAATTGGGATGGAGAATATGACAAGCAGTATACATAAGTGGTTTGGGGATAACAGATTACAGACTATTGTAGGTGAGTGGATTTGTGAAAGATTCAAGTGGAAACGTCAAGTACGTGATGCAAGGAACTTGGGATGATCACATAGATATGATGAAGGTCAGATTAATAAAGAATATACATATTTGCGTTATATGTAACTTTTATATCATTAACAGATAGGATATTGGATCTTTTATAGGTGATCAAGGCCACTGGAAAAGGAGACAAGACCAAAGTAGAAACGGAATCCCCCATTCGAGTATGGACTGTCAATCCACCTTAGTGAGTCTTTGTGGTGAAAATGATTTTATATTAATGTATTTGAGTGAGGGCAATGATCGAATGCATCACTTCACTCGATTCGCGATTGAGTTGAATGAAGAAGAGGAGGGAGTTGCCCCCACTGACTCGAGATTGAGACCCGATCAGAGACTGATGGAGAAGGGAATATGGGATGAAGCGAATGAGAAGAAGCAGGAATTGGAAGAGAAGCAACGAGCGAAGAGGAAAGTGAGAGAGGCCGAAGTGGAAGAGGCCATCCAGAGGGGAGAACACATCGAAGAGACACAACCAATCTGGTTCGAGAAGACCCAGGATGAGAAGACTGGCTCACTCATCCATGTATTCAAGGAAGAGTATTGGAAGGCGAAGAAGAACCACGACTGGTCCAAGAGTCCCAACATATTCTAAACCCTTATATAGGCATCTCTTGTACCCATCCCATGGAATTTCATTAATGCATTCCTTCCACTCCCGGTTTAGACTTGAATGATCCCATGTAAAGATAGCTTCCTAATCGAGTAGTTTCTGATTGTCAACAAAATATTCACATAGTACTTTTGTTTTATGCAAATACTTGTACATCATTCGCTTATACATATTTATTTCTCAGAGAAGAGTAAACATAATCCTTGTGATAGTCTATATTACAATAACAATTATAAATATTAAGACGTTATCTTTGAACAAACGAAGATTAAGTGGAGTGGATCAATTAGGCAGTGACCATCTTCTTCATTATCGTACCCGTCAGCTTCTCTAGCTTCTTCACGTCCTGAAATCATGAATATAATTTTTTAAATACATAAATAGTACTAGCATGTATAATACATGCATGATTTATTGTAAGAAAATAATACATTAGCTTATTATTGCTCTCATCCAATATTTCTAGATTGATCAAACTCCAACAAAGGGTATTGCTAGTTTTGCTTAATCACGAATTTCTAGTTTTGCTTAATCAATTCATGTTGTGCTCAGGAACAGCCAGAAAAAATGAAAAATTTAGGACAAAAATCAATAAAGATACAGCTACTATGTTTCGACTCTGGGAAGATAGTATCGTAAGATTCAAATGCTAAGCATAGCTAATACGGTGTTTAGTTAGGGACCGCAGAGCATGGCCATTTCAGAATTCCAACTGATAGTACACGGGAAATGTCGACCACGCACCAATTTTCTTTTCAGTTTACGATTCCAAATCGTTTGAGAACTTTTGAAATCTTTTTTCAGTTGTTTTCTACATTTTATTTTTGATACAGATTATTTTTTCTTTTCCAAATGAATTCTCCCTATCTCAATTATATTCTCAGATCATTTTGACCACTGTGAGGCCGGTATAATGCGGTTCATAGTGAAATTTAGAAAAGTTTATGTCTAATTTCCACTCAATCGACCGATTATTGATTTGCTCCCTCTGCCACACCTTATATTTCGTTACACATACAATTTAGGGACTCTAGAGCACACAATCCCGCGATTTGCGTTAATGTGGCAGAGGGAGCATTGAAGATACGTCGAATTTTTGCCGCCAAACACGCGTTTTTTCCGACTTTAATTTTCCTCGGCCGATAATTGATTTGCCCCTTTGCCATACCTTATATTTCGTTACGAATACAATTGATGGACTCTATAGTACATGTTACGGCGAAGTGCGTTAATATGGCAGCGGGAGCATTGAAGTTACATAGAGTTTTAGACTGAAAACCCGCGACGTTTTGTGATGCACACTTTCCTTCGATCGATAATGTACCTCTATCCTTTGACACACCTTATATTCGTATTCCAATTTCAATCTACTGATCCTAAAGAACTTTTTTTGCGTAGTAAAGCCATGTGCCATCGAACGGAATGTTACTTTCAAGATCTGAAAGCCGAACATGCGATGTTCCTTTTACAAACAATGATAAGCTCATTGAGAAGCTATTTTTTTGGTCTGTGATTCCCAGAATGACATATATATCAATTCGAAAACATATTTTCATATAATTTCAGATTAAAAATGAAGAAAAATATATAATGAAAAGTATGAAGATAAAAAGTCAGTTGCTAATGAAGCAAATGTTGGTAGGCGGAGCGTACTGTATCTTAGCCTCGGAGTTAATTTTGTTAATTCGAATAATTAATTTACTTCGTAAAATGTTTAATTTTTTGGTGTCGAAATCGTATCGGCAGCTCATAAACTATCGGGTTCTATGCGCATTTTATTTTAGAAGCATTTTGAAGAAACCCGCCTGCTCTCCCTATGTTTAGTGTACTCCGTCCAAGAGCAGGAACAAAATATTGGCGTGTCCGGAAAGTTCGTTCATTTCTCTATTTCATTTACTTCAACGACGATTAAGCTTTATTAGTAATGAAAGCATATCTTTCGCATTGGCTCTACCTGACTCCATCGAATGGGGATATTAGTGAAATAAAAAACTACGGACAAATGGTGTATGCCGGTGTGAGAGCCGTGCAAAGAGGTTCCGTGTTTTATCTCCGGCTCTCATCGCTCCGCCTCTTTCACGTACGCGCGCGTTTATATTTTCCCGCTCCTGGCTCAACTAGTGGTGCTCTTTTCTGTATAGGGAAGCGTTTATCAAGCGTCGGAGTGTTTATCAAGCGTCCCTGATAAAAAAAAATGAAATGCGCAACAAAAACGGAGGAGACAAGGCTTTACAGTAATCAACTCTCCTAATTTAAATTGGGGTGTAATGGGAGTGCATCATTTCGTTCTGCAGTTTCCACGTTTGGGTATTTTTTTGCTCCGCGTGGTGTGTGACAAAATTTTTTATTTCTATGATACTCATGAGCCCTCTGCGTTTGAATGCGAAATTTTTTAAGACTCTAAATTCTGATAATTCGCGCACCACATCAATTCGATTCTTAAACTTCACTGCTTTGCATTGTTTCGATAAAGAGCGGAAAAGGTGGCGATAGCATGGCTAGGTATCCTCAGTTTACGATAGAGGAGGAAGATTTTTTATATTCCTTTCAGCTATTGAAATCCGTGCCAAATTCACTAGATGAGGGCTCACACTGTCAATCATAGATATTTATTTTTCCCTCGCACAATAGTCTGAGAGGAGATATCAGGCCACTCACGAGAGAAACGGGACAATTCGGCGTTTTCAGTTGACATTCGAATTTTCGAAAATCTTGTTTATTATATTTCCAGTCATTGTTTGACTAGACTAGCGTAAATCTGAAGTTTCAGATTTTTGTCACGTGTTGCAGCTGCAGCAGGCTGCTGCAAAGTTCAGACGAAGTGCGTTGAATATAGATGTTTCCAGCAACAAAAGTAGTGATTTTTGTTTACGCAAGTGTTTCTATGATCCAAATTTGATATACTTTGTTCATTTTTCATATTTGCGACCGTTGCAGCAGGAGCTTTTCAGACATGTTTTTAATTTACCACGGATTCCACGATTTCCCCCCCCCCCCCTCTCCAAACTTTCACAGTTTGTAGAGCTTGAAATTCTACATATACATAATTTTTTTTGCAGATTTTATCTCGGGAGTCCTGATAGTCTCACAGATCGACGTAATGGGCTGCACGGGTCACGGTCCGTGAAATCACAATCTCAAAGTCGTGGGTTCTAGTCCCGGCGCATGAAAAATGTTCTTTTGAAATTTATTTGCATAGTTGTAATCAAATAATGTGCCTTACCAAGTTAGCAAAAACAGTTTCGCATGCACCGGGACTCGAACCCACGACTTTGAGATTGTGATTTCACTGAAAGTGATCCGTGCAGCCCATTACGAGACTTTTGTCGATCTGGGAGACTATCAGGACTCCCGAGATAAAATCAGCAAAAAATACGGTATGAGAGACTATCTGAGTGAGTGAACATATTTGTGAAGACCCTTGGCAAAGTTCGAAAAATCGAATTCCTCGATAATGCGTGTACGGACAGTACTCGGTGAGTATAGCACGTAGGTCACTTATGGAGTCATCCAGGTAACGCTTTCCAGGAAATATAGGTATGTCAAAATTTTTCGAAATTTTCTTTTTCGCAACTATTTCGAATGAATGGCATCTTGAAAAATGCGCAAAATTCAAGTCATCATACTCACTAAATTTCATGCCGATATGTTTTCAAATCCTTCAGAAAAATCGATAATTTATGAATGAAAAATTGTAGCACGATCAGATGGGTGGGTAGGTACCTTTTTTATTTCAGCGTTGTATAGTGCAGCCAGGCTTCACTATTTGCTAGAAGTATGAACGAAATTTGAGGACCAGTTTTTGAGAAATTGACGAAAAAGTGACAAAACCTCGGAATTAAGCCAGTTTGTGATAGGCTCGATGGCCTACCGTACCCCATCCTTGATGTAGTACTCGACGAGCGAGATCGATTAGCACTAGCAGAATTTCGATATTCCTTCGCGCGTGCGGGAGCGCAGGTCTTTAAGAGCTACCGTAACCCACATGGATTACGGTAGCTTTTAAAAACCTGCGCTCCCGCGCGCGAGAAGGAATATCGACATTCTATTAATGCAGATCGATCTCGCTCGTCGAGTACTACATCATGGATGGGGTACGGTAGGCCATCGAGCCTATCACAAACTGGCTTAATTCCGAGGTTTTGTCTCTTTTTCGTCAATTTCTCAAAAACTGGTCCTCAAATTTCGATCATACTTCTAGCAAATAGTGAAGCCTGGCTGCACTATACAACGCTGAAATAAAAAAGGTACCTACCCACCCATCTGATCGTGCTACAATTTTTCATTCATAAATTATCGATTTTTCTGAAGGATTTGAAAACATATCGGCATGAAATTTAGTGAGTATGATGACTTGAATTTTGCGCATTTTTCAAGATGCCATTCATTCGAAATAGTTGCGAAAAAGAAAATTTTAACATACCTATATTTCCTGGAAAGCGTTACCTGGATGACTCCATAAGTGACCTACGTGCTATACTCACCGAGTACTATCCGTACACGCATTATCGAGGAATTCGATTTTTCGAACTTTGCCAAGCATACGTCCAATGACTCGGATAGTCTCTCGTATATGTAGAATTTCAAGCTCTACAAACTGCGAAAGTTTGGAGAGGGGGGGGGGAATCGTGGAATCAGTGGTAAATTAAAAACATGTCTGAAATGCTGCAACGGTCGCAAATATGAAAAATGAACAAAGTATATCAAAATCGTTCATTTGATCATAGGAACACTTGCGTAAACAAAAATCACCACTTTTGTTGCTGGAAACATCTATATTCAACGCACTTCGTCTGAAAATTGCAGCAGCCTGCTGCAGCTGCAAGATCGAATTGGTTGGAAAGGAACTAGGATAGGCTTCTACAACCCACCCCCAAACTAAAAACCATTTTTATTTAAATATTATGTTTTTCATGTCAATTCGTTGTCCCGATTTTCTGGTGAGAGGCCTGATATAATGGCGACCACTCCATGTTAGTTAGAGCTCATGTCGGTAGTAATGATAATGATATGAGGGATGATCACCCAGCGCATCCCTCCAAGCACAAATATGAAGAAGTAGTGTGTTTCCAAAACTCCGAGATATTTCGTATGTGAAATAGACTTGAGCTTTTTTATCGGAACCAAATTTCAGAAGTCTCGTCGCAGGGGTAATATACGTGATCCAGTGCTCATCCATGGCGATGAGGGAAATGATCCAACGAAAATTCGAATTACGATGGAACAATTCACTACATTCATGCATCAAAACTGCTCATAAATCACGGCAATATTCGATCATATTAACACATGTAGAAACTAGGAGACTTATCCAATCCTGTAGCGAATTAGCATTCACTACTACAATAACTCAATCCAAATGAAGAATGCTCACCACCAGTGGTTTCGGCATACCACTGCTGATCAGTGCTCACCACCAGTGGTTTCGGGATACCACTATTGTCAGTGTTCAACACCAGTGGTTTCGGGATACCACTGCTGTCAGTACTCACCACCAGTGGTTTCGGGATACCACTGCTGTCAGTCACAAAGACTGTGTCACTGCTGGCAACTGCCGGCCAGTCATTCATTCCCTGTACACATCTTCTTCATTTCACATACCATCAATAGTAATCAATAAATAAATCAATTTAATAATTCAATTATAAATATAATCAGTTCTCGATCATAACTTCTCGTTCAACTCTACCGTATCACATTTAAATTGTCCCGCCGCATTGAGAATGTCCTATACGGAAAATCAGGGTAGCCTACCGTATTTCAGCGGAGCCTCTGGTTTTTCTGGCCTCGATTCTCAGTTAGCGTTGATTTCTTTCGACGTCCACGTCGCTTTTCTTTTATTCTTTCTTTTTTCATCCATCACTTTACTAGACGCAGATGTCTAGTTTCTCATCCTAGCTGTCCTGCGAACCGTTGCGAGCTAGTTCACATTATTTATTCCCATCATCATTTCACTCACTTCATCCACCTTTCCCCTTTATCATCATTTCATCACTCAGGACGACTCCAAGTCCGGGTATCATCAACCTTCGCTCTCCCGTACACTCACTGACACGAGTCGTCGGGTATCAACAAGGATTCAATCAACTCACTAAAGGTATTTCAACCTTGCAATTCTTCCAACCAATCAATAGTCACGTAAACAACCCCATTCCCTTCTTGTGATCTACCATTTACTTTCGTGTTTTCCCTTGTACAATTAAGTAAATAAAGTGTCTTTATTATCACCCTTTGTCCTTTGCACTACATAAATCGATTCTGGCGACAGATTCGATTACATGGTGCATCGGCTATTCAAGAACTCAGCCAAAACGCCCGCGTGGTAGCCAACTTTCAAACACTGAACCACTTCCCAAGCTATTCATTCCACTTTTGCTCAGTTTCGCTCACTTCCCAATCCATTCAACATTACTCCCAATTTCGTAATCCCTTCCACTGTCAGCACCCGCCCTCGCAAAATGGGTACTACTTTCGAAACAGAGTTCACCAATGACTATGAACTTCTCCATTCACTTCTCGATGACCTCAAGCCAGTTTTCGATAAAATCGATTCAGAAACCATCTGTCTGGCTCAGGCTTCAATCCATAGCCAAATTCAGTCACTGAGCACCAGCATGATCATGTCCATTGCTGACGCCATACAGATAATCAACGGTTACAGCACTGTCGTCGAATCGATCGAGAGCAAGATCGCCGACATGGAGCAGGACAACGAGAAGAAGACTGCAGCAGAGAATGGGAAAGACAACCTGAAGAGGATCAAGGGAGGAGTACACGGAAGCAGCAACCTGCCGATGGGAGAAGTGAGTCTATCTGCTCTCATTAAACAGAAGGAGTCGAAATACTCTGATATTTACCAATTAACGCTTAATCGTGCAAATGCGATGGTGGCGTCCCCCTTCATCCCCGGCCCAATCAAACCGGCCAAATCAGATTTCGTCATCATTTCAACAACCCTCCGCAATCGATTCAATCACGCACAAACCCAGTCTTTCGCTTCCCCCAATCAAACTCGAGACTTTCGACGGTAGTGACATCACTCGTTGGTCCGCCTTCAAGTATCAGATCGAGTCCCTCATTATCAATCAGCCTCACTTGTCAGAAGTAGAAAAGATCTTCCACATCCGCTCTAGTCTGAAAGGGGAAGCGCACTCTCTCATCGCATCACTACCAGTTCAGCCCAGTTTCCTCACTAAGATGCTCACTAGACTAGAATCTGAATACGATCGTTACGATCTCACACAAGCGCGTCTCATGCAGTCCCTCCGTTCCATTAGAGCGAAGTCATACCGAGTAGACGACCAACTCTCAGCTGTTCGTTCAATGATCAATATTGCTCACTCCATTCATGGTGATTCGGGTATCAATGCTCTATGCATGCAACAACAACTTGCAGAAAGCATCCATCCCAAGTTCATTACGCTTGTCACCCGCAGCAAACCAGATTCACTAGTATCCGCCCTCGAGCTAATTGAGAATAAGCTGCGCGAGGAGCGTGAGGATTCAGTCATGATTAGTGCATTCACCAATCGATCCCAGACCACTGTCAACACGTTGTACAGTACTGGATCACATCTCTCCATGGCCGACCACACGACGATGGTGCACTCACAACAGTCACTCGTCAAGCAGGCCGACACGACGATGGTGCACTCCCAACAGTCACTCGTCACCCACCCCTCCTCCACTCATAAGGCATCCAAAGAAGGACCACTCTGTGTCTTCTGCGGAGCGCATGCCTTTAGCTGGAAATGCACACGCGTTACCTCAATCAAGGACAAACTGGACATCCTCGCGTCCAAGTCACTCTGCCATTCATGTTTCTCAGCTGCTCACCCCACTCACGCCTGCCACCGGACATGTTCCGTGTGCAACGGCAAGCATCACCGATCACTCTGCGATAAGTCACATACCCCTGCACACACTTCAGCCCACTCTGTCACCACCATATCTCCCTTCAATATCAACTCTAGAATACTCACTGCCACAGTCCCACTTGCTAACAAGGCCGAGTACACGATGGCCGTCGCCAATGTACTACTAGACCAGGGTGCGCAAATTTCTCTCATCTCTCGTAGCTTAGCAACCAAACTTCATCTCACACCAATCGATCAGCAGTACACTTCTGTCACGGGTATCATGAGCAGCAATCAATCACTCCCAGCCCCTCTATTCATGACTTGGTTCAATTCGAGCTTATCACCGATCATGGCAGGGAAGTCATCAAGGCTGTAGTACATGACACTGATAATCTCACTCAGCCTATCTATCAGAAGGCGCTTTCCTCTGTTGACTTGCAAGCAATTAAGGATAGATTCGGCGCTGTTCCACATTATCTCACCAAGACCACCGCCATTCCAAACCTCATTATCGGAGTTGGAGAAACCTTCAGAATTCTCGAAAATTCAACACCCTCATCATTGCCCAGTGGATATCGATTGATTGATTCTGTGATCGGTCCACTCGTCGCAGGTTCCGAGAACTCGACGCCCTCACACCCAACCCAGTTCAACACATCAGTTACACTGACGGAACTCGGGTATCGGAACATTTCCCCCCTCTTCCCAATGACCAGTCACAACCAACGTGTGTTGACCATGGCGTAGCGACCACTGTCCAGAGTAACCTCACTACTCCCTACACCCCTCCCTGCGTTTCTCTCACACTTGCGCATTCATCCGCTTGCCTCACCGCCCTTGTACAGTCAGAAACAGCCACTCAGGCACCAGTTACACATCCCTCACCCCCTCATCCAATTACCAATGGTCTTCCATCTCCCAATGCGCACCCTCCCGCGCAGTTGCATCATGATTCACTGAATCCCTCTCATGAGTCTTCCCACTCCATCGCCAACTCTTCCGCGCAATCTCACGAGACCTCATCGGAATCCTCTCATACGAGTTCGCACCACCCACCAATCCTTCCAAAGCTTCATGTCGATCAATTGGTGGTCACTACAGGCAACTCAACTGTGACGAATCCACTCTACTCACAGCATCCAGTGACACATCCCAATCAGTCGTGCCTCCCTGACGCTCCCACGCCTACACCAATGCACAAACCACCCCCTCACTAGTACTCTCACTACTCTCGATAGAATTTCACCATCCAATGCAGGGGAGAAGGCACACGCTCACAACAGGCGCATCGCCTTACATCGCAAGCCCATCACTCCTAGTGACCTCGCACTAGGCACCCGGGCCCTCCCTCGTATCTCCCCCTCCCCAGGATTCCAGCGTGACAGCACACTGAAATTTTTCAACCATCATACACACAGTCACTCATTCACTTCCAGGCACACTGCCACCTCATCACGGAGACGCAAGAAAAAGGGTCATTTCCCTACGCCGATGTTCGACCGACCCGACTCCTCTCCGCTCGCCCCGGCCGATGGCATGAGAGATGAAGAAAGTCGACCTCCCCAATTGGAGCCCGGAGGTTACCCCACTTAGAGATTCGGCAAGATTGGCACTTGTACCATGTATCTTGTCTCCTCTTCGGTTTCTTGTCATTGATAGCTTCGCCGATTGTTTTATGCCACTTTTCCCTTTTTTCGTTCAATGCTTCATAAAGCACCATCACAACTCAATTCATCTCAATCATCCACAACACATCAATCACTTCCGTTCTTCTTCTTTCCTCTCCTCCCAGTGTAGCGAATTAGCATTCACTACTACAATAACTCAATCCAAATGAAGAATGCTCACCACCAGTGGTTTCGGCATACCACTGCTGATCAGTGCTCACCACCAGTGGTTTCGGGATACCACTATTGTCAGTGTTCACCACCAGTGGTTTCGGGATACCACTGCTGTCAGTACTCACCACCAGTGGTGTCGGGATACCACTGCTGTCAGTCACAAAGACTGTGCCACTGCTGGCAACTGCCGGCCAGTCATTCATTCCCTGTACACATCTTCTTCATTTCACATACCATCAATAGTAATCAATAAATAAATCAATTTAATAATTCAATTATAAATATAATCAGTTCTCGATCATAACTTCTCGTTCAACTCTACCGTATCACATTTAAATTGTCCCGCCGCACTGAGAATGTCCTATACGGAAAATCAGGGTAGCCTACCGTATTTCAGCGGAGCCTCTGGTTTTTCTGACCTCGATTCTCAGTTAGCGTTGATTTCTTTCGACGTCCACGTCGCTTTTCTTTTATTCTTTCTTTTTTCATCCATCACTTTACTAGACGCAGATGTCTAGTTTCTCATCCTAGCTGTCCTGCGAACCGTTGCGAGCTAGTTCACATTATTTATTCCCATCATCATTTCACTCGCTTCATCCACCTTTCCCCTTTATCATCATTCATCACTCAGGACGACTCCAAGTCCGGGTATCATCAACCTTCGCTCTCCCGTACACTCACTGACACGAGTCGTCGGGTATCAACAAGGATTCAATCAACTCACTAAAAGGTATTTCAACCTTTCAATTCTTCCAACCAATCAATAGTCACGTAAACAACCCCATTCCCTTCTTGTGATCTACCATTTACTTACGTGTTTTCCCTTGTACAATTAAGTAAATAAAGTGTCTTTATTATCACCCTTTGTCCTTTGCACTACATAAATCGATTCTGGCGACAGATTCGATTACAAATCCAATTTACAATTCAATTTCAATATACTACCAATTAATGTGTATTACCTGTACTATCCATCAGGAGCATTGGACCTCGCATTAACTTTTTATGATGAGATGAACGAACTTTCCGGACACCCCAATATAAGCTTATCTTTACATTGATTTATCCTAAATTTCCTATTTTCTCTCAGTATATTACTTAGCGCTATATTAATTGATTAAACAAAACAGGCAATTCACAGAATCATTTGTTTGCGTTTGATAAATATAGAAATAAAAACCGATAGCAATAATAAGCAGAACGGATTATTTTCTTACAATACACTACACATCGAACTAGCAAAGCCACGGTCTTCCACTCGCTCCCTTCCAGGGCACTTTTCCGGGGAAAACATACGGGTCTCTTTACCGTACGAGACACATTGATTCAGGGAATTTCTTGTAGTTTGTAGTCAAAGGCGACGCGTGACCGCGTTGCGTATGACTTTTTCGTGAGTATTTATGGAGGCGCTTGTTGAAAAATTGCGCAATTTACATTTAATAACATTACACAGATTTATGATAAATGTAAATCATCGGTTTAAAATAACAAAAATCATCGTGACGCAATATGATGGTATCGCTCCGCCCATTATTCAAATGTCCCGCGAAAAAGCGCGCACATTTTTGGGAAATGTGCGCGCTTTTGCAGAAGTGAGCATGCGAACAAAAGCGAGGTGAGGAATTCCCCACAAGCTCAGTATCTATTCGAACCTACGATATAAGGGGGGTGCGTTCCCCGTTTTGGCAAGTATGAATCGGTTTTAAAAAAAGAAAAGATTTCAACTAGTTTAATTTTTGTTGCCAATGGTTTAACTCGGTTCATCCATTGCATTTACTGTTACAAATGCAATGGATTAACCGAGTTAAACCATTGACAACAAAAATTAAACTAGTTGAAACCTTTTTTTTAAAACCGATTCATACTTGCCAAAACGGGGAACGCACCCCCTTATATCCACATAGGCAAAATTTTGTTTTGCAAAATAATGAGAAAACAAAATCAATATTTTCGGTACTTATCAGTATGTTTAATATACTGTAGGTCGGAACAAAGCACCGCAATAACCTCATGCTCCTTTTTCTCTCCAAATATTGTATTGTGCATACACGGTGTGACAAGTGGTCCGGTGCGCATTTGAATGTATAAAAACCTGTGAATTGTGAATTGAATTCAACCTGTGAAAGTGAATTGCAAGGCGCGAAAATTCAAACGCTACTTTTTTTGGTTTTTTATTCCAAATTTTAAATTATTCCAAATTTTTATTCCGTGTAGGGACTGCAACGCTGTTAACGAACGAGCAAAACAATTCACAAAATTGTACACAACTGAAAGCTATGCCTGCCCCATTCCGACTTTTCACTTGTTTTGTAAAAAATATTTTAACTAATTAGAAAAAAACTAGCGACCTTAGGTCGCTACGTGGTTCGCGGGGTTGTGTGATAAGGATAAATGTTGTGCACGACTGGTGAGAGCCTGCTTAAAACGTTGTAAAAGGCTCACGCTGCGGGGAGTGAGAGCAGGTTGGGAAGCATTTTTGAATAAATTCCGCAAGGAATTTCAGTCAACCACGTTTGGTACCAGTTTTATGAAAGGAATTATAATTGTAAGCGACTGGTGAGAGCCTGCTTAAAACGTTGTAAAAGGCTCGTGAGGCCGAGGGCGATCCGAAAAAGTTGGAATTCCAACTTTTTCGGATCGCCCTCGGCCTCACGAGCCTTTCACAACGTTTTTTAAAGTTGGAATGGGGCTTCGCCCCATTCCAACTTTTTCGGATCGCCTTCGGCCTCACGAGCCTTTCACAACGCTCACGCTGCGGGGAGTGAGAGCAGGTTGGGAAGCATTTTTGAATAAATTCCGAAAGGAATGTCAATCAACCAAAAAAACGAGAATAACGTAAAATTGAATAGTAATGATGTAAGGCCAAATTTAAAAGTAGAGATCACGGGAGTTAGAATGGTGTTCCGGGGTCTGGGCGACCACTTTGAAGCGATTTATGGCCAAAAAAAACGGTTATTGCATCATATTGCATAATTATGACGTAATACCAAATTTTGAAAGAGATCACTCTATGGAGTCGAATGGTCATGGTCCGGGGTCTGGACGATACGTTTGAAGCGATATATGGGCGAAAAACTATTATTGCGTCATATTGCATAATGATGATGTAATGCCAAATTTTGAAAGAACTCACTCTGGGGTGTCTAATGGTCAAGGTCCTGGGTCTGGGCGACCACTTTGAACCGATTTATGGCCAAAAAACTATTATTGCATCATATTGCATAATGATGACGTAATACCAAATTTTGAAGGAGCTGACTCTGGGGAGTCGAATGGTGAAGGTCCGGGGTCTGGGCGACCACTTTGAAGCGATTTATGGCCAAAAAACTATTATTGCATCATGTTGCATAATGATGATGTAATTCCAAATTTAGAAATATCTGACTCTGGGGAGTCGAATGGTCAAGGTCCGGGGTCTGGACGACCACTTTGAAGCGATTTATGGCCAAAAAATTATTATTGCATCATATTGCATAATGATGATGTAATGCCAAATTTTGAAAGTACTCACTGTGGTTCACCGCCTGGTCAAGGTCCGAGGTCTGGACGATGTTTTTGAAGCGAGCTATGGGCAAAATTGGAGATATTGCGTAGTGATGATGCAATGTTGCGTCATGATGATGCAATCGATATATAATTTGAAATGGCACGCCAAGAGGGTTCGTTTGGTCCAGGACTTAGCCTTCTACGATGAGTTTGAGCTGAGTTATTCGCGAAAAACGAGTGTGACAGACAGACATACAAACAAACAAACAGACGAACTGACAGACAGACGTTTTGTCTTTTTTCTACATAGTAACATAAATGAATGATAAGCAAAAGGCCGACGCTTTCAGTCCAAGTGGAGCGCATCGCAAGTCACGTTTTTTACTAAAATTATCGCAAACTGAAATTCGGTTGCGTTGTAAAACTTCATGATTGAGGCTCAATAAATTTTTTTTCTTATGTTAACGGTACTCCGACAGCAATGAAACATCGCTTAATAATAGAAAGAATAGTTTAATATTGGTAGAACTTCAGAATCAGTTAAGATTACGATACTGAGAACTGGGGGGTGAGAGCAGGTTAGGATGGTGTGGTGGGTGGTGCAGGGGGTGCATTTGAGTTTTCTACGATTTGGTAAAATGCACCAAGTTATGTGGTGTGCTGAAAGGGCCCGTCGTGAGGATGCTAACGGTCAAGGTCGTAGCGTTGTAGGATGATTTTGAGCCGAGTTAGAGCGATTTGAAGAAAAAGATCAAAGATCAAATATCAAGTTCCATATTTTAAAAGCGCTAGCCATGGGGATGCCAACTAGGGTAGCTAAAACGGCTCGCGGATATCCGAGTTGTTTACTCTCTCAGACGGCTCACCCGAGAGAGAGGCGTTTACAACCCCCCTCTCCCCGGGTGAGCCGCTTGCACCCCCAGAGGGAACGGATGACCCGGTTTTTTTCGGCTCCCAAAACGGCTCTCAGACGGCTCTTTCTAGTTCTCGTCAGTTATCTCAGCTCTCCGTGGGCCAAGAGGGATAATTTTGATAGCATTCAAATCGGCTCGATCAGAGCTATTGAAAACTTGCTCATACAAACAAAATCAACATAAAATACATAATTGGCTTTATTTTGAGTGAATAATATTAATTAGAATTCTTCCTCCTCATCATCAGAGGCAGACTCGTCGAATTCACTCTCATCAGTCATATAACCATGGGTCTCATTGATAGACGGGGCACAGGGAGGGACAATCTCAGTACAGTCGGAAAGGGGAACGAGGGATTGGGGTGGTTGATAGGAGATTTCGCGAGCTCTTTCTCAGATGCTATTCAAGCGCAGAAGTAGATTTGATTCCATTCTCTCTTTTATATACCAGAGGGGGGGGGGGGCTTCCGACGTTAATACGATCTGATCGAAGGGCACCGTCCGAGGGCACCTTCCGATCTCCCCTCAAAGGGAAGCCGAAGTGCCAGAGGGGTGCATGGTATGCATCAAAGTGATGCCGCCAATTCAATGCAATTTCGACAATTAAATTACTAACACAGAAAGTAAAAAGAAAAGAGCTATTTAAAAAACATAAACCTTTGTAGAATCGATCACTGAGATCTAGAGGTGAAAAAATAAAAATAAGTTTTTCCATGCAATTCGATACAATTTTGAAAGCTCTGACTGAGCTGATTTGAATGGTATCAAAATTAGTTCATTTGGTTAACAACGAATTGAGATAAAGGCCAAAGAGCCGTTTTTGATCCGAAAGAAACGGCTCTTTGGCTAAGACTGCCAGGGGGCGGATGAGCCGCCTGACCCGCCTGTGAGCCGGGGAGAGGGGGGAAAACGGATCACCCGAGAGCCGTTTTAGCTACCCTAATGCCAACGGTCAAGGTCCTATCCTTCTACGATGATTTTGAAGCGAGTTAGAGCGATTTGACGAAAAAGATCAAAGATCACATTTTGAAAGTGCTCACCAAGGGAATTCATATGGTCGAGGTCTTAGGCACATAGGATGAGTTTGAAGCGAACTTGAGCGATTTGAAGAAAAAGTGTGACAGACAGACAGACAGACAGACAGACAGACAGACAGACAGACAGACAGACAGACAGACAGACAGACAGACAGACAGACAGACAGACAGACAGACAGACAGACAGACAGACAGACAGACAGACAGACAGACAGACAGACAGACAGACAGACAGACAGACAGACAGACAGACAGACAGACAGACAGACAGACAGACAGACAGACAGACAGACAGACAGACAGACAGACAGACAGACAGACAGACAGACAGACAGACAGACAGACAGACAGACAGACAGACAGACAGACAGACAGACAGACAGACAGACAGACAGACAGACAGACGTTACGATATTTCTGCATATAGTAACTTTAAAAATCATTTAAAAATAGGACGACTTCCGTATATTTCTGGTTTTTTACCATAAATTGGGAAATGCTGCTCTAAAACAAATATCAAAAAATCTCAAATATACGGAAGTCGTCCTCTTTGGAAACACCGAAAATGTATTTTCACAACGGTAAAACGCTCAATTTTGACAGCCTCATTCTCTTTTATTTGATATTTATATTTATTTTTATTGTGAAAACAATTTTTTGTGATTGATAATCTACTTAAACTGAGGAAATGACGCTTCAACACTTCATTCTGAAAACACGTATATTTTCGATCACGTCGTGCTTCTTCATTTCTTCAATATGTCTCTTCTTGCCATTCTTGGTGTTCTTTCATTATGTGTTCTTATTCATTCTAATTAATAAAATTGTCGAATAATTACATTAAATATTTTTAAAAAATGTTTTAAAATATTGAAAGAATTTCGCTTCAAAAGTACGGTAGTTTGAAAGCAAAAGCGTCGTAAGGAGGCAACCAATATTCCGTACTCAAAAATTCGGGCTGCCGTCCCTAATTCCGTGTAAGATACCATTTTTGGACTTTTGAAAAAGTTTTAATTTTGAATATCACGGTAATTCGGGCAACTTTCACATATTTTTTAAATGTCGCGCCCGGAATGTTGTAACTACTTTACTGTAGCGGAACGATGAATTACTATGTAGAAAAAAGACAAGATGTCTGTCTGTCCGTTCGTCTGTTTGTTTGTTTTTTTAGATTACTCAAATTAGACTTATCTAAATTAGTAGTTTATCGTTAGCTATTCACTTTCCCCTTCTCTTCCCTCTCCCTACCCACATATTCTCTTTTCACCCACCCCCCCCCCCTCCACGAACACATCTCTACTCCCTCCCCACTTCTCCCCCGTTAGAGATCTACGGATGCTGGTTCTCGGAGCAGAGTCTACCTGGTCTACCCGAGTGCCTCCTCCTCGGTTCCCCCCTCATATACTGACCAGACGAAGACAGATGAGACCGGTTGCCTAGATCTTCGCTTATTTTCTCTCTCGCTTCTTTTTGTACTTCCTTCTTTCTCCCTATTCTATCACTATGAATCCTCAGTGTGAGGAGTCAAATTATTCTGTACGACACACATAATATAATATTCGTATCTCGTTGCGCCTTGTGCGTAGATTATATATATATATATATCATCTACCGTCAAGAGTGATCTACCGTCAAGAAAACCTCGCTGTCTGCGTTGTGAGTTCCTAACCGGCGCAAGTCAGGTGTTCGGCGGCAGGATGATCTACTTCGATGCTCAACGGAGATCCGTCACGATCGTCCCTACAGTTGACCAGAGAAGCCAAAGAAGATCCCATCCCTTGACCTAACGACGCTCTGAGACCGAAGATCCCATTCCCTCCACACTGAAGTCACCCTCCTGCAGGACCATTGTGCCTGACGTCAGGATAAATATAAATAAAATATGATATATCATGACGTCATATTTCATCATCACTATGCAATATCCCGTTTTTTTCTCAAATCTCGATTCTAAATCATCGTACACCTACAAGTAAGGTACCATACACCTCCCCTTGACGAAATCTTTCTATTGCATAACCGATTTCATCATCATTACGTAATGATGATGCAATAATGCAATATCTCGGCTCCCAACCAACAGCCAGACCTCTGACCTTGACCATTCGACTCCCCAGAGTGAGCTCTTTCAAAATTTGGTATTACATCATCATTATGTAACATGATGCAATAATCGCTTGTTGGCCATAAATCGCTTCAAAGTAGTCGCCCAGACCCCGGACCTTGACAATTCGACTCCCCCAGAGTCAGCTATTTCAAAATGTGGTATTACGTTATCATTATGCAACATGATTCAATAATAGTTTTTTTGGCAATAAATCGCTTCAAAGTGGTCAAACAGACCACGGATCTTGACCATTCGACTCCCCAGGGTCAGCTATTTCAAAGTGTGGTATTACATCATCATTATGCAACATGATACAATAATAGATTTTTGGCCATAAATCGCTTCAAAGTGGTCGTCCAGACCCCGGACCTTGACCATTCGACTCCCCAGAGTCAGATATTTCTATATTTGGAATTACATCATCATTATGCAACATGATGCAATAATAGTTTTTTGGCCATAAATCGCTTCAAAGTGGTCGCCCAGACCCCGGACCTTCACCATTCGACTCCCCAGAGTCAGCTCTTTCAAAATTTGGAATTACATCATCATTATGCAACTTGATGAAATAATCGCTTCCCAACCTACTCTCACTTCCCGCAGCGTGAGCGCGGCGAAGCCCCATTCCAACTTTTTCGGATCGCCCTCTGCCTCACGAGCCTTTCACAACGCTCACGCTGCGGGGAGTGAGAGTAGGTTGGGAAGCATTTTTGTACAAATTTCATATGGAATGTCAGTCAAACACGTTTGGCACCAGTTTTATGCATGAAAATATAATTGTAAGCGACTGGTGAGAGCCTGCTTAAAACGTTGTGAAAGGCTCGTGAGGCCTCGGGCGATCCGAAAAAGTTGGAATTCCAACTTTTTCGGATCGCCCGAGGCCTCACGATCCTTTTACAATGTTTTAAGCAGGCTCTCACCAGTCCTGTACAACATTTATCCTTATCACACAACCCCGCGAACCACGTAGCGACCGAAGGTCGCTAGTTATTTTAAAGTCGCCAAGTCGACACCGGACGTTTAGGGGGGGGGGGTGGTTGTCACACCGTGTGCATATCGGAGTACTTTAATTTATATCCAATTTGACGTAATAATGTATTTTCAGTGATTTAGTACACAAACCACATATTACACCCGATAAACATGAAAAAAAAATACCTGAAGCTGGTCCGTTCTGTATTGCAAACAGACGACATCATCCGTCATCTTGATTATGAGCGACTTGTCAGCATGTCGGAACGACGTGACAAATCTACACAGAAAGACATAAACAGCTTTATGATAAACTTTGTAACGAAAATTACCCCAACCTGCATTTCTCGGGGTTGTCAGCATAGAGTCGCTCAACAGCTTTTGCGAAGTCTTCCCAGACAGTAAAGTAAGTCATCTAGATCAAAAAATATTAAAACAATTCACGAAACATAGCAAATAACATCGACATTGGGCCAAAATCATGAAGGCAATAATGAAAAATTGAACAAATGGAGGAGTTTGGACTTTTGCGTCGGGTCATATTCACGGGATGTACTAAAAGTCGGTTGTCGGTTGTCGGTTGGGGTACTAAAATTCGGTTGTCGGTTGAGATCCATATTTTAATTAGCTGTTCACAAATCAATAGTTATCATCAACTGGCCATCCAATGGTGCCCCTTGGATACATCAGATATCTCCGACGTTTGAATTGAATGAATCAGGACACGAAACTTTGCTTACAGTAATCTACGACAAAATGTAATCTGTCAAATAAGTCTGATATGATGCCTAGGCAAATATCACAGTCAGTTGTGACTGATTATAATTTTTAATTTTTGATCCACCAGAAAACGGAGCAATGGGACAAGGGTCACGTATTATCAAAAAATGAAAAATTCCCATATTTTTTCCTGAAGTGTCAATCCAAAGTTTGGGTGTCACGCACCAATAGCAGAGGTTGTAAGTCGATTTGTAAATAGTTCCAGAATCCCTCCT
Organism: Pristionchus mayeri; assembly: GCA_036245805.1. Classification (NCBI taxonomy): domain Eukaryota; kingdom Metazoa; phylum Nematoda; class Chromadorea; order Rhabditida; family Neodiplogasteridae; genus Pristionchus; species Pristionchus mayeri. The sequence continues at coordinate 24,564,251 of BTRK01000003.1, read as the reverse complement.
CCCATTTTAGGGGCCGAAAATTTTGATATTTGAAATGAACGACTTTTACACATTTTCTGGTGTATTTTCATTCGTAGGAAACGAATATCAATCTTGAAATTTCTGAAAATGTGATTTGAAAAAGTTATTCTCGAAAATCCGTTTTTTTTCCAGCTAAAACTGAGATATCCTCATACAATTCTGAATTCTGACGCCAGTCCTTCATCTAACGGCATTCAGAAGAGACGGCCCTCATAAAATTCCAGACGGCCCTCATAAAATTCCGGCGACCCCCTCAGAGATATCCGAGTCCTTCGGAAAATTCTGGCATATATCAGAAAATGTTGACAGACACCTGATATATCCGACAGTCCACAGAAAATTCTCGCAACCACCCGAGCCTTTCAGCAAATTTTGGAGAACCTACGAAAATTCGGACGATCTTCAGGAAATGTTGACGTAACTCAGAATTTTTAGCCGGTTTTCAGAAAAATCTGACAGCCTTCATAGAAATTTGACAGACTTCAGCAATTTTTGACGATCTTCGGGAAATTCTGAGGTCCCTCAGAATTTTTTGATCTTCAGATTTTTTTTCAGATTTTTTTCAGAAAATCTTCGGAATTTCGGAATTAGAATTTTCAAAGACCTTCAGAATTTTATGAGGGCCGTCTAGATTTTCTGAATGCCGTTAGATGAAGGACTGGCGTCAGAATTCAGAATTGTATGAGGATATCTCAGTTTTAGCAGGAAAAAACGGATTTTCGAGAAGAACTTTTTCAAATCACATTTTCAGAAATTTTAAGCTTGATATTCGTTTCCTACGAATGAAAATACACCAGAAAATGTGTAAAAGTCGTTCATTTCAAATATCAAAATTTTCGGCCCCTAAAATGGGAGGGGGGATTCTGGAACTATTTACAAATCGACTTACAACCTCTGCTATTGGTGCGTGACACCCTAACTTTGGATTGACACTTCAGGAAAAAATATGGGAATTTTTCATTTTTTGATCATACGTGACCCTTGTCCCATTGCTCCGTTTTCTGGTGGATCAAAAATTAAAAATTATAATCAGTCACAACTGGCAGTGATATTTGCCTAGGTACCATATCAGACTTGTTTGACAGATTACTTTTTGTCGTAGATTACTGTAAGCAAAGTTTCGTGTCCTGACTCATTCAATTCAAACGTCGGAGATATCTGATGTATCCAAGGGGCACCATTGGATGGCCAGTTGATGATAACTATTGATTTGTGAACAGCTAATTAAAATATGGATCTCAACCGACAACCGAATTTTAGTACCCCAACCGACAACCGACAACCGAATTTTAGTACCCCAACCGACAACCGACATCCGACTTTTAGTACCCCTCATAACCGACAACCGACAACCGACCTTTAGTACATCCCCATATTCACAACTCGCTTGTATCGTACAAATTGTACGTGTAAGAGGGTTGGTCATTTTATTTATTTTATTTTATTTATCGTACACCACTAGGGTGCGTCGGCAGGTGCAGAATGTGCGTGAAAGTGGGGGGAGGGAGAAGGAGGGAGGGGGGGGGGGGGTCGATCTTCCAAATCTTTTCGCACAAGAGATGATAGTGTCGAGGAGAGGGAGCCTCGTGAGCGGGAGAAGTGGCCGCTAGTCCAATGTATGTCTTATTGGAATCTTGTGTGGCAGGAGATCGGAGAAGATCGAAGGGGGTATGTGGATGGATGTGCCACGATTCTGCCGATTTAGCAAAATTTGCTGATGATAAATTCCAATTATTTGCACAAAGATTTTATCATTATATATCTGTCCTATCCATTCTTCTCTCGAGCCAGTTTGTGAATATTTCTAAAGCTTTTCTCAAGTCCGTTGTCTCGACGACCTCTCGTTGAAGTCTATTAAGAGATTCCTCATTGATAATTTGGGAATGAGTCTGAAGTGTGTATATGAATGGGTGAGAATAAGAGAGTAAAGACTTCCTCATGAGATGCCATTTCATTCGAAGCTTCTTCGCTCATCGCCTTCACATCAGAGATAATTCGTTGGAATTGTGGTAGTCTAATAAGGATGGAATGAGTGCAGTAAGGAAAGGACAGGGGATAGGATGGAAACGGGAGAGCAACAATACATTTGCGGATTCATCGGAAGAGAAGATGAATAATAAAGAGACTCTTCCTTCCACTACGAGTTGCTAGTGAACAGTCGACGAAGATTGAAAGTGGAAAGGGGAAAGTAGAGGAGTGGAGTGGAGAAGGAAGGGAAGAAGGAGGAGGAAGAGGAGGAAGATACCATCACAATGACGGTCAAGTATAAACTAATGAGAAGACGAATGAGGTTCTTATCCGTGTATCTCAATGGAATAGTTGTGTAAATTGAAAGTACGCACCTTTCCTGGTGGATCTTCACTTCGAGACTCCTCCCCGTCTCAATGCATTTTTGTAATTCATCCTGGGATTTATTTATTCGTTCTTGCAACAAATCGAGAGGATCCATCTAAAAGGTAACTGAGGTGGGAGGAAGTCGGAAGGAAGGGGGGTGGAGAAAGGTCTATGAAGCCAGTCAAGTGAATAACGACACTCCTTTATCCAGTCACGTTCAGATAAATGCACAGAGATTGAAGAGAGAGAGGGAGAGAGAGAAGAGATGGACACTTGATGATAATGTCTAAAGAGTGGAGTGGTCATCTAGAGTAGATCGGACTCTGCTCCATTCCAGTATCCCATAGGAGCTCCACTTCTCTTTCCAGCCCAAGCATAGAATCTGGAATGGATGGGAGAGTAGAGTAGTGATAAGAGTGTATCACTTCCTCTTCTCCTTCAGAGACTCATCTCCGAGAGGGGCGCTTCTCTTTGCTTCCCACGAGTAGAATCGCTTCATCTCAAGTTACACTCAATTACTCATTGCTCCCAGTACGGGAGACAGGGTCCAAGAGGTGTCTGCATGGCGTGGGTGTGATGGAGGGAGTTGAGGAGGGGGAGTACCTCTCTGGAGGGAGGGGGGAGGGGGGAGTACCTCTCTGTGTCGCTGACTGTCCTGAGCGAGTGCTGCGACTGCGAGTAGAAGCAGGAGGAGCACGAATCGAGGGGCCATCTCAAATGGAGTGAACGAGTGAAGTGAAAAGAAAAGGTGAGGATAGATGGGAAGCCACGCCCCACATTACGGTAATCCAGAGAAGAAAAGGGAAGAGAGAGGAAGAGGGAGAATGACAAGATGGGATACACTTGATTATTCCGATGGCATCGAAGCGAAAGTGGAGAGTGGCGGAGAATGAAATACAGAGAGATGTTCCCTTTATGATTGAGTAGATGAGGATCGGCAAGAATCGATGGATGAAGAGGAAAAGAAGAAGAGGAGGAGGAGGAGGAGAAGAAAGGAGGATTCAGTGAGATGAAGAATGAAATGGAAGGAGGGGTGGGGGCAATGCATTACTTGATACAATCCATTTGTCATCTATGGAAACAGAGAGGAAGGGTGTGGGAGGAGAAAGAAGGAGGCAGAATGGATGGGTGATTATGAGTGAGAACCTCGTTGATTCATGGTGATAAGTCCGTGTCCGATGAAGTATCCTCGTAAAGAAACTCTTTATTACTTCTCCGATAATAATAATGGCAGTAGGAGTGCGTTGAAAGGAGGAATAGGGAACTGGAAGGAAGAAGGAAGGAGTGGACTGATGAGAAGAAGGAGACTAGTTAACTAAGTGTACCGCCTTTAAAATCGACCAAGTGAAAAGATTTTAAATTCTGAACAATAGATTAATCAAGTTGTTCAGAATAATACCCATTATTCCCTCTAAATACTTTCTCCCCTTCACTCCAGATAACGTAAAAACGATCTACCATTATCACTAAATGCTCATATACCCGAGCTTATTCGACCACCAGCTAACCCGTCAAACGCTTCTGGTAACCCCGACGCTCACTCCCGCCTTCGGCGGGAGTTCGCCTTTGAACTAAGTTCAGTCAGGGCTCGCCGCTACGCGGCGAGCCGGGACTAAGTTGTTCTGAAATTACACCACCAGTCATTCCTTCATAGCGTAATCTTTTCAGTCTGTTCATCCTCTCACCTCCGCTATCCCTCTCACTTGCCTTCGGGTTACTAAGTTGTTCGAAATGATACGCTACCCGTAATTCCCTTATAACGTTATTTCCCCAGTCCGTTCGCCCTCTCACCTCCCCTCCCGTCTCTCCTCACCTCCGCTATCCCTCTCACTTGCCTTCGGGTTACTAAGTTGTTCGAAATGATACGCTACCCGTCATTCCCTCATTACGTTATTTCCCCAGTCCGTTCGCCCTCTCACCTCCCCTCCCGTCTCTCCTCACCTCCGCTATCCCTCTCACTTGCCTTCGGGTTACTAAGTTGTTCGAAATGATACGCTACCCGTCATTCCCTCATTACGTTATTTTCCCAGTCCATTCACCCTCTCACATCCCCTCCCGTCTCTCCTCATCTCCGCTATCAATCTCACTTGCCTTCGGGTTACTAAGTTGTTCGAAATGATACGCTACCCGTCATTCCCTTATAACGTTATTTCCCCAGTCCGTTCACCCTCTCACCTCCCCTCCCGTCTCTCCTCCCCTCCCCTCTCTCCTCCGCTATCCATTTCACCTCCGCTCTCCCTCTTACTTGCCTTCGGATTACTAAGCTGTTCGAATTGATACGCTGCCAATCATTCCCTCATTAGATTATCTCACCTCCGCTCTCCCACCTCCCCTCCCCACCCCTCCCCTCCCCTCTCTCCTCCGCTTTCCATTTCACTTCCGCTCTCCCTCTCACTCGCCTTCGGATTACTTAGTTTATTCGAAATGATATTACGCTACCCGTCATTTCCTAATAGCGTTGTTTCCCCTCTTCCCTATCACCTCCGTTCACACGCACACCTCCACTCCGTCCACCTTCGAAAGCGCACCCACCAACTTCCCTTCCTTCCTCCCCGCTCTCCCTCCCCCGGCTGAACTCGCGCGCACTCTCGCTCCGCTCTACTTAACCGCAAAAGGAGGAGAGCTCCCCAACTGTCATCGTGGCCGAGTGGTGTGCGTGCTTGTCTCGCTATCTCGAGGTCGCGGGTTCGACTCCCGCCGCCGCCCGCCGTCTTTTGCCGCCCTCCCTCTGACCTCTGGCTACGGACAGATTTCTGAGCCGATTTCTGAGAAGGACTGGCCGAAAAAGTGCGGACGCGACATCAAATATCGAGACGAAAGAGTATAAAGAAGGGATATGGAATTGGATGATGAAGAAGAGAGAAGAATCCCTCCCACAGACTTTTATTCCATAAAATAAGCCTGAGAATATTGTGAATGATATACATTAACAAAAATGTTGGCGATTGCTGAGTAGGTTTGAGGTTTGAACCGCAACATGCATTATTCAGTTCATCGCGGTTGAATCCATCCATGGTCCTTTGTTTGATTTAACTGGTTCGTAGACTTAGGAATGAGTCGTCGATATATATGGAAATGATGATGATATGATAGAGTTTGCTTCTCTTAAATATATTCGACTTTCAATTTTTTCCTTTCAAAATGGTGATCAAATTTGATATTGGGAAGGGAATGAAAGGAGTGATCGCACTGGTATTCATTTGTTCCAAAAAGTGACTCACAAGAGTTCTATTGGACGCAGGCTTTCAATTAGATAATCATGTGAAGATCGGGATAATGAAAAGCGGATCTATTAATTTCACTTGCGAGTGGAGAGTTACTGAAATAACAACACTACTCACAACTGCCCCGCTCTCAATCAGAGCTATGCAAATATCAGCCATATTCCTCTCTGCTGCCATATAGACTGCACTTAGACCGTCGGGATCTCTCATTGGGATCGCAGTTCGGCGAAAGCTTCGTAACGGGATGCATGATTCACAACCAATTTTCACTAATCCCGCGGTTTCAATGAAGAAAATATCCTCTTTTTTCCATAGATCTCTAGATCAGAGAAGCATAATTCGGCCTGAAACATAATATAAGGTTGATGCGAAAGTCTTGCGGCTTTTTGATATTTTGCATTCCATCTTCCTTTTAGTTTGACCGATGAACTTCCGGATATCGATTACTATTGAGGCCTTGCATACTCTTTCATATGCGCACCCTATCATCATTGCCTAATCGGAGAGGTGAGAACAGGACAAAGTTAAAATTGCGAAAATTTATCAATCGAAAACGACATATTTCTCAACATTCTGTCTCCTCTGAAGCATGAATGCTCAATTCCTGATATATCTTTATCGCAACAAGTAAATGTGCGAATACACATCCTGGTGGTTATTTGAAGCTACCATCTTTACCCTATACACACTTTTTCTCATGGATGCTGGAATTTACATCCTTTCGAGGATTGCATTGATATGTAAATGATTACATATTGCATTTTTGTGTTGATTTCGCATATTTTATGAAAAATGAGAAATTCAAATTTTCTAAGACGAGAAAGAAGCAGGCGCCAATATTTTTTTTCTGAGGGCCTCTTGGTGCTTGAATATAGTGCACTCATAGTGAAGCCTATATGCTTGGATTTCGATGCAAAAAAATTCGAACAATTTTCATGTAGCCAGCGTCGACAGTATCTTTTAAATAGCATGTAATTCGGTCCAAACTTAAAACGCTGTCTCCGTAAGAACGGAGGGGTATGTGGCACAATCGTTTAAAGTCATCCCCTGAAGTTCAAACTTTATGGTTGGAGCGCCTATGGGTGGGATACACTTCAGCCAAAAAACTAGACCCATAAGTTGATCTTTGAACTTTGGAACCCGAAATTTTCAAAGTGAGTTTAGCCCTGCATGTTATACAACATTCGAAAGAGCATAACAAGTTATGCCAGAATCCAAGTTTTCGAAATCGAGGAGCTCATGGTATTCATGAAAAATAAGAAAAACTGAAAAATTTGTATGTTTTCAAATTTCGAAAAAATAAAGCACCACTTTCCCATGAATACCACGTCGTACAAATGAGATATGTGATGTATAATTGCATGTAGAATTCAAAGAAAAATACGCCATTATCGCAATCGGTACCACAAATAGTCTTTTCGACTAAAAACTACTTACGTTCGATTCCGCCCGATGACAAATTTTTGCCAATTTTTTCACGGCGATTCAGGCTGTTGGATTTCCTCGCCTGCCTTTGCCTTGGAGAGCGCTTACGTGACAAGCACGCACCTTCGTGTACGTGTGCGCGCACTTCTGTGGCGGGAGTTTCGAAAGAAAAGGGGGCGGGGTTTCTAACCGGTTAATTTGTTGTTTTTCATAATAATATAGAATATTATTCAATCGATAATTTACGTTTATTGATTTTTCTTATAAAATAGAAAATACAAGCACAACATCTAATTAGCTGGGAAAGGCTAGCCGACACCAACTGAGTGGCACCGCAACGCACCACAACCGCGGGAATATGAACTTGAATTCGCAACGCGTAACCGCAACGCCCCGTGGGATTTGAACTGGATCCCCAAAGCGAAAAGTCGAGGGGGAGCTCCGACCCTTTATGGCCGTTTCTAAAGCGGGGGAGCGAAAGGCCGTGCATTCACAGTGGAGAAATTCTCACCTTGCTTTTCTTCGGGCGTGCACTTGTGCGACTTTTCCCAAAAATGCGAGCGCTGTTTTCGCGGGGATTTAAAAAATGGGCGGAGCACTTCGAAATATTTCGTTTCTATTATTTTTACATCGATAATTTTCATTTATTGATCTATTTTTTATTCCTTTTGAAAATAAATAATTCAGTGCTAAGTATATCATTACATCTTCATCTGGGGTGGTGCCAAACCTATTCTTCCGGGACTTCCGGGGAGTGTTTCTCCCGGAGATAAATATTAATATTAAAATTTAATTAAAATAGCGAAATTATTAAACAAAAGCGGCTAAATTTGCTCTCGAATTTCGTGAGAGAAGCGAGGCGGTCACGCGTCGCGACGCTTGAAAACGACTACAAACTACATTCTACCCTCAGTGATCTGAGTCTCACACGGAATCGAGAGCCGTATTTAGTTTCCGGAAAAGTGCCCTGGAAGGGAACGAGTAGAGGGCCGTGTTTTTACTCGCTTTTCTTGTCGTTTTTTCAACATGTATAAACTTCTGTCGCTATTTAATGTCATTTTCTGAGATCCTGCAAGTTATCATGTTGCAATTTGCGTTATCTGCATAAATAATAATATAATAATATTTATGCGGTTCAGGTAGAAACGCGAGTACAAAGAGAAAGATAATGACAAAAAATCAATAGATTATTATTATTAATATTGTGATTCACGAACTGACTAAACTCAAACAGGGGAACTGGAATGGTAGTTTCTTACATATATTCTTGCTGCTCTGGGGATGAAGCTATGGTGTCTGTAGTTGAATCTTGACGATATGTTATTGAAATTTAGCCCATGACGTGTAGCGTACACGTTGAAGTAATGGGCTTTGTGGTTTGAAATACGGTATTGGCCTCTAAGAAGGTTACTGGCTGTTAGGGACGGCAGCCCGAATTTTTGAGTACGGAATATTGGTTGCCTCCTTCCGACGCTTTTCTTTCAAACTACCGTACTTTTCAAGCCAAATTCTTTCATTATTTTAAAACATTTTTAAAAAATATTTAATGCGATTTTTCGACAATTTTATTGATTGGAATGAATATGAACACATCTTGAAAGAACAACAAGCAAAGCAAAAAGAGATATGTTGCAGAACCGGAGAAGCACGATGTGATCGAAAATATACGTGTTTTCAGAATTATGTGTTGAAGCTTCATTTCCTCAGTTTTTGGTAGATTATCAATCACAAAAAATTGTTTTCACAATAAAAATAAATATAAATATCAAATAAAAGAGAATGAGGCTGTCAAAATTGAGCGTTTTACCGTTGTGAAAATACATTTTCGGTGTTTGCAAAGAGGACGACTTCCGTATATTTGAGATTTTTTGATATTTGTTTTAGAGCAGCATTTCCCAATTTATGGTAAAAAACCAGAAATATACGGAAGTCGTCCTCTTTTTAAATGATTTTTAAAGTTCTCGGTATCGTAATCTTCCTGATTCTGAAGTTCTATCAATATTAAACTATTCTTTCTATTATTATACGATGTTTCATTGCTGTCGGAGTACCGTTAACATAAGAAAAAAAATTATTGAACCTCAATCATGAAGTTTTACAACGCAACCGAATTTCAGTTTGCGATAATTTTATTTAAAAAAACGTGACTTGCGATGCGCTCCACTTGGACTGAAAGCGTCGGCCTTTTGCTTATTATTCATTTATGTTTTTCTAATTAATTAAAATATTTTTTACAAAACTAAAGTGAAAAGTCGGAATCGGGCAGGCATAGCTTTCAGTTGTGTACAATTTTGTGAATTGTTTTGCTCGTTCGTTAACAGCGTTGCAGTCCCTACTGGCTGTCTTCAAATCAATTTTTTCCCTTCGCTTTTCAAGGGAATCTAATCCTAATTGTGCATTTCTCAAGATTGGGTTGGGCATGTTATCCCAAGTGGCGTTGAGGCAGCGCATGAAAAGTCTCCTAGTAAAATAATTTTGTACTTTCTCTAAAATTTTAATGTCTTGCTTCAGGAAAGGATTAAAAACAGGAGGTGCGCTTTCTAAAATTGGTCTAATATGGATCGCATAGGTCTTCAGGAGCACCTGGATATTATTAGTACGTAGAGCCCTGAGGATTATGTGGCATGCAGTTTTACCTTTTTGAGCTACCATTTTACAGTGATTTGAGAAAGTGAGCGACTTCTGGATCATGAATCCTAGGTCCTTCACTAATTCCTTTTGAGCAAGTTTAGTGGTGCCAATGGTATATTCTCTCTTAGAATTGGCTCTTCCTAGATGTAACGAATTACATTTGTGTGCTGCAAGAGGAAGTTGCCATTCTTCTGACCATTTAACGATTTTGTCTATAGCAGTTTGTAATGGGACATGGGAGCTTCCCCTTCGAAATGATTTGTAAATTTTAATATCATCGGCGTACATCCGGGCAAATACTCCTCCATTTTGCACGAGGTTCGGAATTTCGGATGTAAAAATAAGAAAGAGGAGAGGGCCCAGTACTGACCCTTGTGGAACTCCGCTAGTCATTGGAAAGGGAGTAGATAAGCTTTCACGTACTCTTACTTGGAAAGTCCTATGGGAAAGATACGCAATTATCCATTGGATTGTTCTACTAGAAATACCAATGGAGTTTAGCTTCAATTTAAGTTTTGGGTGGGAAACACGATCGAATGCTTTAGCAAAGTCAAAATAAATAACGTCGACTGGTTTAGCATCACTAATCGAAGTTGTCCAGTGCTCAAGTGCTTCTAACATTTGTAAGTCACGAGATCTTTTCTTTCTAAACCCGTACTGCTCGTCGGGAAATATCTCTAACGCTTCACAGTGCGCTATTATGGGTTTGCATAAAATGCGCTCGAATACTCTACAAAATAATGAAGTTATTGAGATTGGTCGATAATTAATTGGGTCGTAGTAAGGAGGCGACTTTTTGACAGGTGTAACAATCGAATGGCGGCAATGGGAAGGAACCTCTCCTGTTCTATAGGAATGTTGAAAAATGTACTAGAGTGCTTCCGAGATAGGGACAGCAATTCTCTTTAAGTACGTTAGGTCAATATTTTCTGGTGTCCTACACGAGGATTTCTTCCATTTTTCAATAAATGCGCAGATTTCATGTCTCAAGAATAACGGGTCTTGATAGTTGCCCAGGTTTGGTAGAGGAGGAACGGTGGGAATTTGCGCATTATCAACAGTAAAAACACTTGCAAACGTTTGAGCGAGTAGGTTGGCCTTGCCGGTATCGTCCATAACGAGATTACCGAATTCGTTTTTCAACCCTTCTACACCACGGGTTTTGTTAGAGCATCGCTTCATGAAACGGAAGAATTTATTTGGATCTTCACTTTCTACAATTTTCTTTTCGAGGGTTTTGTGATAACGTATTAACTCGAATTTCCTATTAATATTTTCGAATTCTCTTTTATTGTCTAGAGTCCCTAGAATGGATTTCTGCCAAGCCTGGAATCGCTTTTCAAGTTGCCTTTCAAGATGTGGGGGTAGTTTTCCATGGGTAACATTTACTCTGGTCCATGGTACATGGGTATCGATGGATTTTTGAATGATCTTAACTAGCATATCGTACATATTATCTACTGAATTCATAATAGAAAATGCCCCAATCCAGTCTACATTTGCTAGTTGACAGTTAATAAGATCGAAATTTGCGCGTTTGTAGTCTCTTCTCATAGTGTAAGCAGGTACTGAATGTGTGAGAGAGAGGTCAAAATTGATTACATGATGGTCAGAGGTTTCAAAATTGGGCCCTACTTTTGCGTTTCTGACGAGGCCGGGGCAATTGGTAAGTATTAAATCGAGTATCTTATCATTGCACGTTGGCTCATAGACGTGCTGCGCTAGTTTAATTGATTTACAGAGGTCAAGAAAGGAATCGGAAGTTGGGGTGATTGTGTGATCTTGAGAAAGGGGGAACTGTTGCCAGTCAATGTCTGGGAGATTAAAGTCTCCGACGAGTACTGTAGGTTGGGGGCAAGAGCAAAAATCGATAATAGAGTTGTTTAGAAGTCCAGAATTTTCAGTATTGGATCTTGGACTACGGTATGCGCATATGAGGCGCAGTAGGTCGCCATTGATATCTAAATCAATAGCTAGTATTTCGTGCGAGCCCTTGACTGTTTCGGCAGCAACTTCTACTGAGCTAATGGAGGATAAATATAATGATAATTATATCATATATCCAGAATCGGTATCAGATATTCAAGGGCTAATTTCCATTTGTTTACAAGACGTTCTACCTCAATTGGAAACAAAACGAGCATCATAATATGTCGGTTAAAACGCTGTCTCCCTTAGAACGGAGGGGTAGGTGGCACAATCGTTGAAATTCATCCAATGAAGCTCAAACTTTAGGGTTAGAGTGCTTATGGGTGGGACACACTTCAGCCAAAAAATAGACCAAAAAGTTGATCTTTGAACTTTGGAATCCGAAATTTTCAAAGTGATTTAAGCCCGGCGTGTTATACACCATTCGAAAGAGCATAAAAAGTTATGTCAGAATCCAAGTTTTCAATTCAGTATAGCACATGGTATTCCAGAAAAGTGAGAAAAACTGCAAAATTTGTATGTTTTCAATTTTCAAAAAAATAAAGCACCACTTTCCAACAATATCCACATCGGGAAAATGAGATATATGGTGTAAAATTAGACTTTTCGGCGAAAAACTAGCACGCAATCGTCGACTCAGGTTCGATTCCGCCCGACGGCATGAACTTTTGCCAACTTTTTTTCTTGCTTATTTGGTCTTTTTATCAATGTCTTTGACTGTTGTTGCTATTTCGTGTCATTTTTATCACTCCCGTTTTTCGTATCACTCCCGCTACAAATGCTTGCAAGAGGAGAGATGGAGACGACGACATTCCCACGTGTTCGGATGAAGATGAGGAGTACAACATCTTCCACTGTCCTGTCATCACTTGCTCCATGTCGTACCCTACCAAGGATGCTCTGGAGGATCACATTCTGAGAGGAGATCACTGCATTGCCACTCTACAGTACACCATGCGCGATACGTCTCTTCGACTGTGCTCTGGTGGACTAGAGGGAATCGTCGCTCAACGCATTGTCATTCCTGAAGTGGACGAGGCGATCGACGAAGTGATCACCGACGAAGTGAAAGAGGACTCTATTATCGAGCAAGGATATGCACTCAAGAAGAAGAAGGCGTCCTCTCGATATTCTGAGAAGGCCAAGGAGTTCGTCGAAAAATGTTTCGATGAGGGCATCACTACGGGAACGAAAGTTCCGGCAGAGGTAGCTGAGAAGAGGATGCGGGAAGCTGTGAATTCCGATGGAAGTCGAATGTTCACTCCAGAGGAGAGGCTGAATGCAAGACAGATTGACTCGTACTACAGTCGGATCAAGACAGAGAGAAGAGACGGTTTTGTGAAGGACGCAAAGAAGGGAGGGAGGAAATGTAAGAGACCGAAGAGAGCTGACGACGGAATGGAATCATGCGAGAATGATGAAGAGGATGAAGAGGACATCGATGATGGCATTGATGAAGGAGCATTCGACGATGAAGATTTCAAGAGTGACAGAGATCTTGTCGAAGAATCGGTCATGAATAATCTCGGTGAGATCTTTGACATGGAGCAACCGATTGAAATCATGGAAGAGGAACTGACCGCACCCAATACCATAGTGGAGGTCAAACCGTGGAAGATACGGAATTCTCGCTGCAAATCAGAACCCTGCTATTCTCCCATCTGAGAGTCTTCTGCAGATTGAGGCATCCGAAATCCACTCGGAGGAACAGATTTCTGGAAGGGATGAATCAGCTATGCAATCCGCAGAGTCCAAGGAAGTTGTCAGATCACGCCGATATTCAATGTTACTCTAATATGCTTTCCTATTTCGTTCTATCTCTCTTATTCTATTCACTTTGCTTGTCAAATAATTTGTAAAATACATTACCGCAAGATAACAACATTTAAAATGACACGAAATAGCAACAACAGTCAAAGACATTGATAAAAAGACCAAATAAGCAAGAAAAAAAGTTGGCAAAAGTTCATGCCGTCGGGCGGAATCGAACCTGAGTCGACGATTGCGTGCTAGTTTTTCGCCGAAAAGTCTACTTGTGGTACCGATTTCATCAACGGGATAATTTTTTTTGGATTTGGCATGCAATTTTACACCATATATCTCATTTTCCCGATGTGGAAATTGTTGGAAAGTGGTGCTTTATTTTTTTGAAAATTGAAAACATGCAAATTTTGCAGTTTTTCTCACTTTTCTGGAATACCATGTGCTATACTGTATTGAAAACTTGGATTCTGACATAACTTTTTATGCTCTTTCGAATGGTGTATAACACGCCGGGCTTAAATCACTTTGAAAATTTCGGATTCCAAAGTTCAAAGATCAACTTTTTGGTCTATTTTTTGGCTGAAGTGTGTCCCACCCATAAGCACTCTAACCCTAAAGTTTGAGCTTCATTGGATGAATTTCAACGATTGTGCCACTTCCACTCCGGAATCTGACGTTCTTACGGAGACAGCGTTTTAACTACAATACCTCCTCCCTAACGCGCGTCGCTGTTCTATGGTCATCCATCCCGCCAGTAGTGGCGTGAGCAAAGACGGCAGCGATTCCACCATACCGCTATTTTGTTGAATCAAAATATTTTACTTTGTTTCCGATTCTGAATATAAAAAGTGTCATGCACTTATTCAGAATGCCTCATTCTCGCTGCGTAGTCCCTGTTCGTCTGCAGCTCGATTTCCTCCACCCGGATTTCGACGAATTTTTGTTCATTCTCATAGCGAATCTTAGATGTCTCAACAAATTCAAGATGTACCGCAATGAGGTTCATCGGGGCACTCACCCGTCACTCTACACTACTCTACTTTACAGTACCTCAACAACAACTGTACAGTACACCATGCGGGATATGTCACTTTGACTGTACTCGGGTGGACTAGAGGGAATCGTTGCTCAACGCATTATCATTCCCGAAGTGGACGAGGCGATCGGCGAGGTGATCGACGAAGTGGATGAGGACTATATCACGCCTTTCACGAGAGAATCGAGCTGAGACAGGGAATGGAGGGAAAATCGTGAAATGAGTGCGAACCGGATTTGGGCATCCTGAGGCATGTCTGACACTCCCCCAAAGACACCGGGTAGGATTTAGGCACCACTTTGAGAGGGGGTAAGCTCGGTTTCAGTGAAAGCCAATTCGAAGGAACACCGACCATTCTTGGCCGCGCGCTCAGAAAAGAGCGGTGTAAGTGACAACTGACTGTGGAAAAGAAAGTTCAAACTATCAGGAAAAGTTTACATGGCGAAAGTTTCACAGCCGTGTCCGCATTTTCGGCGCTAGCACCTCATTCGACAGCTCTCGTTCAGATGCATGCGCTCTTAAAATTTTGGCTGCACCTTTCCATTCGTTTTCGAGAAAATTGTCCTTGAACGTAGCGTGCTTAAAATTTACATTCAGAAAAAATGAACGAAATAGATCGATAGAGCTCGAAAAATGAGCGGGGTCACTCAGATTTCAATTTTGCTCTATCTTTCACTGAAACCGAGATTACAGCTCTCAAAGTGGGAGGTGCCTAAATCCGACCCGGTGTCATGAAGTCCAAAATGAAATCTACACAATGAAACTTTGGGGGAGTGTCAGACATGCCTCAGGATGCCCAAATCCGGTTCGCACTCATTTCACGATTTTCCCTCCATTCCCAAGAATGGCGATTCTAGCTCGATTCTCTCGTGAATGGCGTGATATAATCGAGCAAGGATATGAATGCATCATCTCGATATTCTAAGAAGGCCAAGGCCTTCATCGAGAAATGCTTCGATGAGGGCATCACTACGGGTACGAAAGTCCCGGCAGAGGTAGCTGAGAAGAGGATGAGGGAAGCTTTGAACTCCGATGGGAGTGGAATGTTCACTCCAGAGGAAATGATGAATTCAAGACTGATTGACTCGTACTACAGTCGGATCAATACAGAGAGAAGCAACGGTTTTGTGAAGGACGGACAGAAGGGAAGGAGGAAATGTAAGAGATGGAATTGATGAAGGAGTATTCGAAGATGCATACTTCGAGAGTGACAGAGATCTTGTCGAAGAGTCTCATGGACATTGAAATGATGGAAGCGGAGCTGTACCGCACCCAATACCATTGTGGAGGTCAAACCGTTTTTGGAATTACAACGTAGAAGCCGAAGCTCCGTGGAAGATACGGAATTCTCGCAACTAATCAGACCCCTGTTGTTCTTCCTTCTTCTCTTCCTCTGCAGATTGGGGCATCCGAAATCCACTTGGAGGAACAGATTTCTAAAAGGATTTCTTAGTCAATCGATCCGAAGAGTCCAAGGAAGTTGTCAGACCACGCTGATATTCAATTACACTCTATATGCCCTTTTCCCATTTTATTATGTTCTCTCTCTCCATTCACTATTTTTGACAAACCATTTATACGCTAAATTGCCATATTTCTATTTCAGGATCTCAGAAAATGACATTAAATAGCGACAGAAGTTTATACATGTTAAAAAACCACAAGAGAAGCGAGAAAACAATTGACAAAAATTTCATGTCATCGGGCGGAATCGAACCTGAGTCGACGATTGCGTGCTAGTTTTTAGTCGAAAATACTATTTGTGGTACCGATTTCGACAATGGCATATTTTTCTTTGAATTCTACATGCAATTTTACATCACATATCTCATTTGTACGACGTTGTATTCATTGGAAAGTGGTGCTTTATTTTTTCGAAATTTGAAAACATACAAACTTTTCAGTTTCTTTCATTTTTCATGAATACCATGAGCTCCTCGATTTCGAAAACTTGGATTCTGGCATAACTTTTTATGCTCTTTCGAATGTTGTATAACATGCAGGGCTAAACTCACTTTGAAAATTTCGGGTTAAAAAAGTTCAAAGATCAACTTTTGGGTCTAGTTTTTTTGGCTGAAGTGTATCCCACCCATAGGTGCTCCAACCATAAAGTTTGAACCTCAGGGGATGACTTTAAACGATTGTGCCACTTTCCCTCCGGAATCTGACGTTCTTACGGAGACAACGTTTTAATCGAGACACAGTTGAAACATATTTTCTGAAAGGGTATATGTGATACTTCTCAGACATCAGTATGGGCAGGTTTCGTGAATTTTGCCTACAAATATCCAGCAAAATCCATGTAATGCAAAATTTTGAGCATAAATTGCAATTAGGTTTTTCATAATTTATTGCGTTTATTGCGATATCGGATTGACTGAAATGTGCATATGTAAAGTAAAAGCATACCTCTAAACACTTTACATATGCACATTTCTGCTATGTTTGTTAGTCATCGTGATTTGGGACAAAACAATTATGATAATTCAAAGTACGGACACAAGAAACCGCAAGACTTTTGCATCAACCTTATACATAGAGCAAAACAAAACTAATTAAGAGAGTCTATCTAGATGGAATGATTACGCAGTCTCTCTCTATCACGAGCAGCTCCTCCGACTCTCATTTGATCCTTCCAGAGGGAGCTGCGAATCACGAAAATGATAGGTTGTACTGCTGGTGAGAAGATGCGTCCACGATGAATTTGGTTGATGCATACGTTTTGTCGCTTCCTATTTCTTAGGTATTACAACCTCCAAAATTCTTTGAATCATTTATTATTTATTTATTTTATTTATCGTACACCACAAGGGCGCTTCATCAAGTATAGAGTGTACGAGAATATAATTAGGGGTTAGGGGAACGAGGAAGGGAGGGAGTAGATCTTCCGAATCGTGTCGCACAAGAAGAGAGAGTGGCGAGGGGAGGGAGCCTCGTGAGCGGTAGGAGTGGCCGGAGTGGCCGGAGTGGCAATCAGTTCCAGCCATAGTTGCCCACGCCGGCGGCAACCCCCATGAACCCCTATTCATGCTGGGGCGCTTCCACCCTCGATATGAGGGGGGAAGCGCCCCAGCATGAATAGGGGTTCATGGTCTGAAAATACCTCGCCGCCAGTGTTGGGCAACTATGGTTCCAGCTCAAATTCGTTATTCAGGTACTTTGAGGGCCTCTCTTACGGGCCTCTCTTAATGCCCTCTCTTACGCACTACACATCAGTCCTACCAAGCATGTTGTAGACAAAGTTGCAGTGAGAGCAGGATCACAAATCAATTTCATGCTGCATGCACCAGTGCATCTTGAAAAACATAAAATATGCCAATCTCTAGCAATAGGCGTAAAGCTCGATGCATATGCATATTTTTGAACCTCTCTACACATCAGTCCTGTGACGTAACGGGGCATATCACAATGCTACAGGAGAATAGTTCGTTATTCGCATCAACGAGCGAGCACCTGGGCAAAGTACAGCAAAAAGTTGTTCTTATTGATATGATATTTTCATATAATTGGCATGGACAATTTAGTTATACCATATGGTTTCAGTGTACGTACATACCACTAACATTCGCATACATCGCTGTCTTCTCCTGCCTACTCTCTCAGATAAAGTTTCCGATTGACTTGTCTGGAGAGTGTGACAGTACACCGACTGGGCTGAGTGGGATACTCAGTATAAACGACTTATGGGACGATACTTCGAACGGATGCATCTTTGATTATTGCAGAAGTGGTCTTTCATCGAGATGAATGTATATGAGGCCGTTTGCCTAAGAATCGAGCAGATCTGAGAGTTTCCGGCAAAGGCTAAAAATGTTAATTCTCTTTAACTTCGTGTTTTGGCGTATTTAAAAGTGCTGAAAACGATAGACATGCTCATTTTGCTCTTGCAGCCTTCGTGGGCTCCAGACGGCGTCACATTGAAATCACGTTTTTACAAACATCTGACCTCTCGACGGTGCTAAATTCACGCGACTAAGGTTCCCAGGGTAGAATTTGATGGTTATTACGAATATCTATTTCATTTATCATGAATTAGTAAAATTATTTTTATAAAGTTCGCATTAGCACAAGTAAGATACGCGACATATATATCAGAGGAAGTCTGAGAGAACCGAGATACCTCCGTACAACGAAAAAAATAAAAATTTGTCCCTAGGGGTACTTTTTCACGTATATCACGAAAATCGACCTTAGGAAGCCGTGTCGTTGACCTCTGATTCCCTGAAGCGCGCCTCAACGGTGAGGTCGGTTTTTGTAAATCGTGAACGGCTGGTCCAAACCCCAAACATAGTTTTTCTGAAAGATCTCGACGAGATAAGAATTTTTCATGTTGGAAGTGAAGGGCTAGCTCATCCGTGAAAAAAGTTATGAACGTTTGAAATTTCAAAATTGCCATCCTTTTTTTCAAAAGATTACATTTTAGTTTCATTTCCATTAGATGCGTGCATTTCTATCCCTAGGGCCAAATTTTGAGGGAAATTGAAAGGGATGTATTCCGCGAAATTTTCAAAAGAATATTGCAATGTCGAGATTTTTTTGGCGAAAAATTACGATTTTTTAAGCCTATAAATTTTCATTCACGTTTTGGTGCGGAGATATTTGCAAATCCGTTTTCTACGGGTCAAAATACGTTAGAAAAACTTTAACTCGGCTTATTCTGAGATTTTTGATTTTTGGCCTGAAAACCCGGTTTTTTAAAATCGTAATTTTGTGGCCAAAAAATCTCGACATTGCCAATTAGGGATGGCAACGGTGTTTACGAATGAGCAAAACAATTCACAGAATGGTACACAACTGAAACCTATGGCTACCCCATTCCGACTTTTCACTTTAGTTTTGTAAATAAATGTTTAATTAATTAGAAAAACATTAACGAATGATAAGCAAAAGGCCGTTTCTTTCAGTCCAAGTGGAGCGCATCGCAAGTCACGTTTTTACTAAAATTATCGCAAACTGAAATTCCGGTTGCGTTGTAAAACTTCATGAATCAGGTTCAATAATTTTTTTCTCGTCTTAACGGTAATCCGACTACAATGAAACATCGATTAATAATGTAAAGAATAGTTTAATATTTGTAGAATTTCAGAATCAGTCGGTTACGATAGCGGGAACTTTAAAATTCATTTCCACACAGGGCGACATTAGTATATTTCTGGTTTTTTTGCAGAGCATGCGTGATGGTATGATGGACCAAATATCACAAAATCTCGAACATACTAATGTCGCCCTTCAAGAAAGCGAAAAAAAGGCATTTTCACAACGGTAAAATGCTCAACTTTGACGGCCTCATTCTGTAATATCTGATATTTTTATTTATTTTTATTGTGAAAACAATTTTTTGTGATTGATAATCTACCAAAACTGAGAAAATGAAGCTTCAACACTTAATTCTGGAAACACGTATATTTTCGATTACATCGTGCTTCTCCAGTTCTGCAACATGTCCTGTCTTCTCATGTGTGGTGTTCTTTCATTATGTGTTCGTATTCATTCCAATCAATAAAATAGTTTAAAAATCACATTAAAATATTTTTTTAAATGTTTTAAATTATTGAGAATTTGGCTTGAAAAGTACGGTAGTTTGAAAGCAAAAGCGTCGGAAGGAGGCAACCAATATTCCGTACTCAAAAATTCGGGCTGCCGTTCCTAGACATTGCAATATTCTTTAGAAAATTTCGCTGAATACATCCCTTTCAATTTCCCTGAAAATTTGGCCCTAGGGGTAAAAATGCACGCTGAATCTAATGGAAATGAAACTAAAATGTAATGTTTTGAAAAAATTTTCAGGGTGACATTTTTGAAATTTCAAACAGTCATAAATTTTTTCAAATATGAGCTAGCCCTTCCCTTCCAACAGGAAAAATGCTTATCTCGTCGAGATCTTTCAGAATAGCTATAAATTCAAGGGGTTCTGATAAGCCATTCAAAAGTTTCAAAAACCGACCGCCCACTTCGGCGCACCACAGAGAATGAGGGGTCACAGATACTGCTTCCTAAGGTCGATTTTCGTGATCTACGTCAAAAAATACCCCTAGAGTGAATTTTTAAGTTTTTCGTTGTACTGACCCTGTAGGGAGTATCTCGATTCTCTCAGAATTCCTCTGATATATATCAATACTATCGGCTTGACGAGAGGATTCAGAATCTATGTTTACGGACAATTTCGTTCACGGGTTTTGAAATATTGAGCGCAGATTGACGAAATCCAATGCGTCCCCCCCTCCCCCCCTGGCAGTGTACAACCCCCTCCCCACTCTCTCTCATCGACACACTCTCTCGCCTTTCGTGCCGATCTGGGCTCACTATTTCGTTTCAATATTTTGAACCCGTTAACGAAATTTGCTGTAAACAGAGGTTCTGAATCATCTCGTCAAGCCGGTTCTAATAATGCATGCCACACATCTTACTTTTGCCAATGCGAAAAGTTGAATTTTTAAAAATAATTTTAATAACTCATGAAAAATGAAATAGATAGGCGTGATCACCATCAAATTCTACCCTGGGAACCTTAGTCGCGTGAATTTAGCACCGTCGAGAGGTCAGATGTTTGTAACAACGTGATTTCAACGTGACGCCGGCTGGAGCCAACGACGGCTCCAGGAGCAAAATGAGCATGTCTATCGTTTTCAGCACCTTTAAATACGCCAAAACACGAAGTTAAAGAGAATTAACATTTTTAGCCTTTGCCGGAAACACTCAGATCTGCTCGATTCTTAGGCAAACGGCCTCATATACATTCATCTCGATGAATGACCACTTCTGCAATAATCAAAGATGCATCCGTTCGAAGTGCCTATCGTTTTCAGCACCCTCGACTACCCCAAATCACAAAGTTAGAAAGAATTTAGATTTTAGGCTTGTGCCATATACTTGCTCGATTCTTAGGCAAACGGCCTCATATGTCAGCCAGATGCCCTCCGTCCGTACATCAGAATTGAACTCCGAATATCTTAAAGGTCTTTTCACAAATGCATCCTTTGACAAAAACGACGAATTGGGGCATTCTTAATGTGAATTCTTCATTTGGATATCTGCATTCACCAATCTCTTGGAATGGCACTCACCATCAATCTCCCCTCCATCTCATCCCCCCCCCGCTCTCTCCGCCCACTACGAAGAATCCTTCCTCAATTCTTTTTGCAGGTTTTATTCATTTATCATAATCTTACCTTCACTTCAATCGTTCATTTGACGAACAACTAACTGAAAGCCCGATGCACAACTTAAACATTGTTCAGTATATTTTTTGGCATTTCATCGTCACTTCTTGGCATCCCAACATTGAAGATGAACCATCTTTCTAATTTCTCCGCTTTTTACAGGCACGGCGAACAGCTTCCCGTCTCTTTTTGCTGGACACATACTTATTTGTTATGTATTTGGTAGAATTTATTTTGTTCCATGGATAAAAGTGCTAAATGCAAATGGAGTCTCTTGTGCCTTCCATGTGAGGAAAGAGGCGTCTCAGATGAAGCTCCGCCCCTTAATTCGAAAGGTGCATTCTCAGCCCCTCCCTTTCACTTACTCGACGATGCATCTACCCCCATCCTCCACCCTTTTCCTCATCTTCTTCAGTCAGTTAAATACTTGTTATTCATTATTTCACCCAACTGGTCCTAAACTTCATACTTAATCGTAGTGTCCAATTCTGGAAATGGTTTCTCTCCAGATCAATACTTTGTAGTATTGTCCATCTGGGATAGTGCGGAGTGTGGGGGAGGAAGAGGAGCAGTCCTCGGAGAAGAGAATACGGTAGAGGAATCTACGGAACGATCGATCGTAGTCGACGATCTCCCATCCATTATTGAATTGCTTGATGAGAATGGAAGCGATTACGAATACAAGGTGATTACACGTCACTAATATCACTCAAATTTTATTTGAATCAGAGTATATGCCACACATTTTGTAACATCGCGCATTGACACAAATTATAAGCAGTGCATCTCAAATAATTCCAGACAGTCGTTCCGGATTCGGTGATGGTTCCAATTCATTTCGATTTGTCTGCATCAAAACGCGGGGGTGAATGTCCCTTCTCCCCAATTCCATTTAAACTCTTTGTATTTCCCAGGAGGGCGAGCTTTCAAGAGAGGTGGAGGCAGACCCGTTGATATACTCACTGATGTCATCGAGAAGAGAGGCGGGGCAAGGCTCTTCCCCAACGAGGCTTGTCCTCCATCATATATTAAATACCATTATTCGAAAGCACCATAAGTATTTACACAACTTCCCTTGCAAAACAACATTTTCTAATCGTGATAACAATGTATATATGGGAAGCAATGATAAGTAACAACATTCCATTTACATCCCTCGTAACAATAGTTCTACTCCATAACTGAGCTAGTCCATTTATTCATATATTCCTATACATATTTATAGGAGAAGCGTGGAGGAGCCAGGATCTTCCAAGGAGAGGTGAATGAACCATTCTAACCTTTATCAAAAGAAACATTTTGAGAAACGTGGAGGTCGTCTATTCAAGCGAGGAGGTGCAAGACCGAGTGTAATCGAACCAGAGGTATACTGTATACTGCCATACCCTTCTATGCATCCTTCCAGGACGACTATTCAATGTGATTCAACTCAACAGCCATAATATGTATTTATGATCGTGTACAACTAACGGTAATGAATCGAATTCCTTTCCCTTCCCTCCATTCGCACATTCAATTCGCCCTCCACTAACTCAATAAACAGTTGTTGCAAACGACGTCCCTGTCATCCATTCTCAGTATGGCTGGATCAATTCGAATCTCGCAAGCGACTCTTGCAGCCAGTTATACGAGACGAGATTGAGTCGTTCGTTAGATAGTAACTTCTGAGAGACCTGCAACAAAACCCACAACAGATCCATGCAGATAGCCCACCAATTATAATATTATAGCCAATCATTTTATTACATATTTGTTTTTTCTTCCAAAACGTTCAGGCTATTCCAATATGAATGTACTAGTTATAATTATGCACCTAATCTCGCATAGGTTGCAAATGACAAGGGGACTCACTTGTATCCTTGGATTGAATAATACGAAGTAGGAGGAGAGTTGTCGTGCGTGGAAAGGACTGAGTTCCTCTAGGGTTGGGACTGGCTCCCTAGTAAGAATCTTCCCTCCACCAGCCTGCAACCACGGTGTATCAATCAGCATGACAATGACATATGATAGGCATTCATTCTGCCTGCCATAAACCATAATCTTCATCTATGGTAGTGTATAATTAGCATGTTCTTTCCCCATCAATAATTAAATTTCAGCACTTCCAACCGTAAATTATAGAATTTTACCTTGATAATCTCGATGTATTCATTCTTGCTTATTCCGCCATACTTAGAGTGGCAGAAGTAGAAGGAAGTTCCGTAAAACAGAGGAGGCATCTACAAATACAATTCACCTTTAATGTTAACATCGACACCCTCTCTCATTTACCATTTTTTGTGCATTTTTTCGGCTGGCGATGCATCCTCCCTCATATTCACATTCGTCTCCGTTCTTAATGGACTTCACTTCCAAGTCCCTCTCATCTCCTCCCACAGATAACCAATCTTCCGTTACCTCAACGCAAACGCGATGAACATCCTCTACCCCCTACCGTGCACCTCTAGCAATATAAAAGAGAATTGAATACTCTAATGAGAACAAAATAAAAATTGTGCGACATGTCCTAGTTTGAAATTTATTTATTCGAGATTTATCATCACCGAAATGACGTCTCGCCCACCAAATCTTCAAGGACTGGGAAAAAACATGTCACTGCTCAAAGTGACAATTCTATTACTCTCTCAAGGAGTATTTCCAAAATAAGGAGTTGACCGGTATCACTAACTAGAATAACGAAAAAAAAACCAAGTGACAATTGTAAGTCCTCTGGCGATTCCTTCCAGGATCTGCACACTCAAAGTCGTCCTCCCCATCTCTCCCTCTACAACAAGCGTGTTTGCTTCGCCCATCGAATTAACTACCTGCAAATTGCATTGTTTATTTCTTTCCTTCCCACCGTCCTCGTTTGATCGCTATCCAACATCCTTTTTCTATTTGTGTCTATGCAGTATAAATCATGAGGAATGTGTGATATGAGGGAATAGTCCCTCGAGGGAGGAGCACCCCCCCCCCCCCCTCTTCTGCCTCCTTCCTTCTCCTTCCCAGGCACTCACGTCATAATTGGAGCCTGCCATTCTTCTCACTTTCGGATCGATTCCATCGTGTAGAAAGAGAAGAAGACTCTTCCGGGGAGGGAATACTGCAACATTTTCATTCTTCCTTTGCCCCTCATCACACTCAATCTACCAATCTGAAGAGGGACGGACGAATGCCTCGTTATCAGCAATTTGATTTCTTCCGTTGCGGCCAACTGCAGTGATTAGATGGTGATGGCGACTCCTCCACTCATGGAATGGGAAGGGACTGACCATCTCGGGAGTCGCTCCCTTCAGATCCTTCGCCCTTCTCGACCCTCCTTTCGATATCAACACCTTCGCAGTCTCCTTCGCATCAAAGAGTGCAGCGGCATGGAGTGCAGTTCGACAGAGGTCTCCACCTACACGCAACCAATCCCCTGCTACTCCCTCCTCCCCTCCAGTCTAGTAGACAATCTTAATCAACTTACAGTATGCATTCACAACTGCTCCGCTCTCAATCAGAGCTATGCAAATATCAGCCATATTCCTCTCTGCTGCCATATAGACTGCAGTTAGACCGTCGGGATCTCTCTCATTGGGATCGCATCCAGACTGAAACAAGAAAAATAGCATTACTGATCCAGAATGCTAGTCGAGTGTGAAGTATCAATAGGAAGAAGAAGAGCATACTTCAAGGGCTTCTTTCAGCTTCTTCTCGTTCCCGAGAATCACTGCATTGATTAGCACTCTCTCGCCCTCAACAAATTGGTTAAAGAGACCTTCTACATTATTAGAGCAAGTCGGTCGAATTTCTGCAGCTTCGGCTATGGGGTTCTCAAAGGTGCTCATCACAGCGGTGCGGCAAGAAATTTTTTCTTCTTCTTTTTGCAAACAGCAGAACGGAAAATTCGAGTTTCGACAAACTTGCCGGCAAAAAATTATAAACGCAATATTGGGTTGGCATTTAAAATACAAATATTCATGCTATCATTCTTTTTAGCGCGGGGGTAGTGCCGAAGAAGATATTCCAAGTTCGTTTTGGTTCTATGGTATCTTGCAGCTGCTGCAGACTGCTGCAAAGTTGAGACGTGCGGTAGTGGGTATTAAGGTTTTCATCAACAACTATGTTTGTTCTGAAAAGTGTTTCTGTGATTAAATGAACGATTTTGGCAAGAATTGTTAGCTCTTAACTTTCAATTCCTTTGCAGCAAGGTGCTCGGCTGAAAGTTTTGGATTGGCCATTCGTGACATTAGGTCGGATGAAAATTATAACGTCATTCATCATTTGATACATAAAAGGCGGCATGACGTCATAGTTCTCATCCGACCTAGTGGCGCCATTCGCAGGCGAATTGTTCTCCCAAAATCAAACTTACAGTGTTTGTAGAGCTTGAAATTCCGATAATAGCATAATTTGTGGTGAATTTATCTCGCGGAGGCGTAGGATCAAATCCCAGCCGTGAAAAACACTTTTTGGATAATCAAATCAAGAATATGGTAGAGGATAGAAAAAAACGGAAACGATTGCAAAAGCGTATTTCCCATGGCTGAGGTTTGAAAATATGCGTCCGAGTCTTGAATAATCGAGAGAGAACCGTGCAGCTCGTGGTGATGCTTTCGCCGGTCTGGGAAAGTACCAAGACAACCGAGATAAATTCACCACAAAATTATGATATGATCAGAATTTTAAGCTGAACAAAGTGTGCAAGTTTGGTTTGGGGCAAAAAATCGTGTGCGAATGGCTAATCAAAAACCTTTCAGCACTTATTTTATTTTATTTATCGTACACCACTAGGTGCTTCGGCAAGTGCAGAATGTGCGTGAAAATGGGAGGAGGGGAGAAGGGGGGTCCATCTTCCAAATTCTGTCGCACAAGAGAGGAGAGTGCCGAGGGGGGGGGTGCCTCGTGAGCGGGAGGAGTGACCGCTTGTCCAATGTATATCTTATTGGAAGCTTGTGTGACAGAAGATCGGATAAGATCGAAGATCGAGGGGACATGCGGATGGTTGGGAATGGTTGGGGGAAGGATAGGGAAGAGAGAGGAAAAGTTGAGGGTGATGATAGCTGCTAAAGATTTCTGATTTCTATTCACTTGCTGCACCGATCATCTCAAAGTTGCAGCTGCCTTCTGCAGCTGCAGAGCATGCTAAAAATCTGATACTTCGATTTTAGTATAACATGATGAAGTACTGAATGGAAACAAGCAAGATTTTCAAAAACATGAGTGTCATCTGAAAATTCCGTTTTGTCCCGATTCTCTCACGAGAGGCCTCGATTTTTTTGCCGTTTTTATATATCAGTGCGTTCGCCTAAAAATCGCAGATTTTCCTCGAAAAAAGGAACAGGTAAAAGTAGCCCTCTGGGATTTTCACAGAATCTGATACCCCATAACTCCCTCTATTGATTTCTATGTCTGAATTGATCTGTAAAAATTAATTAGCTTAATTACTGAATTTAATAAGTTAGGCTATTTCGAACATTTTTGAGTGTAATTCTCTGAAATCTAATTCAAATCCGCTGAAAACTTGGTTCTAGACTAAATATGACATGCTGAATCGAACTATGTCTTTGGTTCATGCGAATTCAAAATTTTATTTTTTTTCATGAAATTTCAAAAAATTATTTCTCGCAAACAAAAAATTAACCCCATCCCAACTTTTTATATGTTGTGTCTTTTCATGAGATCTACCCGAGAAAAAAATATGAACTCGAAATTAGGGGACATACTTGGTCTTAGAGCATAAAAACGACAGGATTATTTTAGAGGGAAACCCCTCATTCCGACACCTCACCCCGCCCGCGCGGTCACGAATGATTGGTTTTTCATAGCAATGAGTGGGAATAAGGGGGTTTCCCTCTCAATGAACCCAGTCGTTTTTATGCTCTAAGACCAAGTATGTCCCCTAATTTCGAGTTCATGTTTTTTCTCGGGTAGATCTCATGAAAAGACACAACATATAAAAAGTTGGGATGGGGTTAATTTTTTATTTTTTGTTTGCGAGAAATAATTTTTTGAAATGTCATGAAAAAAATAAAATTTTGAATTCGCATGAACCAAAGACATAGTTCGATTCACCATGTCAACTTTAGTCTAGAGCCAAGTTTTCAGCGGATTTGAATTAGATTTCAGAAAATTACACTCATAAATGTTTTAAATAACCTAACTTATTAAATTCAGTAAGTAAGCTAATTAATTTTTACAGATCAATTCAAACACAGAAATCAATAGAGGGAGTCATGGGGTATCAGATTATGTGAAATTCTCAGGTACGGTTTTTTGCCTGTTCCCTCGGGGATGCGATTCTTAGGCGAACGCACTGACATGTCGATTTTAAAAATACAATTCGAAAACTGTCCGCGTCAAACGTAAACCCTTGTTTGAAGTTTTCCGCATTGATAAAAATGGGGAAGCAAAGTTTGCTACAAATTTGTGATACAATCTTCATACAAGCAATTCATTCCTCCCCCCCCCCGCAAAATTTCTGGGGAAAAATCATTGGCGATAGATATATCCATTTTACAAGTGGTTTCCTCGTTGAGGCCAGATGACGACACTTAGAAATCGCATTTTCACAGTTATCTCTAGTTTTGATATTTCGGCTGAGGCTCGAAAAATAATTTCGATCAAATACAAAGAAGATTGAAACAGAACATAGTCGTCGCTAGGACGATATCCATATACCACATGCCTATAATCTTGTGAGGTTTACCTATTGAATACTATTGGGGTGTTTTAAAAGTTCGTGGAATTTTTTTGATTTATTTTTCTACCGAAGTATAAGTCAAGAAAACTAATAATCATTCACATATAATATAGATGAACCTGCAATATTTTTTCGAAGGTAATTTCTTTAACAGAGGTCTTCTGAGAGATCGCAGGTGATTTACAAAAAATTGACTCTGCTTTAATCGGGCACCCATTAACAGAATTTATGTATCTAAGGATAAGGAACTTTTGTTTTAAGTTGTGGAGCCGTAAATTTAAAACTTCCTAAAAGCCGGCTCTCGAAAAATCAAAAGTTTGTCAGGTCATAATTCCGTCAAAACATGGATTTTCATGGTAAAAAAACAAACATGGTCTCGTAAAAAGTGAATGTAGTTGCCTTTTGCAGCCTCCAACGACCTTCAAATTTTGCACGGGAGTCATTCTGGGACATACTAACAGGTTCCGATTCGATTCAAAAAATACCCACAATTCAAAAATTTTGTAATTTCGATTTTTTCGGTCAAAATGGTCGAAAAATCGAAATTTTAAAATTTTTCAATTTTGGGAATTTTAGAGTGCAAACACTTTTATATGCCCCAGAACGACTCCCGTGCAAAATTTGAAGGTCGTTGGAGGTTGAAAAAGGCAACTACATTCACTTTGGACGAGACAATTTTTGTGTTTTACCATGAAAATCCATGTTTTGACGCATAAAAATATGTTGTTAATTACTTTTCTTTGTGGGAACACAATACTCACAAGGGAGGTGCATACCCTTGGGATGAAATTGGGGTATGAGCTATATACCATTATGAGCGTAAAAAATTAGTACGCGTAAAAAAAAAGAGCGTAAAAAATTAGTACGATTCGAATTCAAAAACACTGCTAAAGTTCATTATAGCGACCGGGAGAGATCGATAATCGCGATCGATGCTTTCCATTACAGTCTAGATCTTGGATAGTATACTCGTTTCACTCGTTCGTGCAACATGGTCCTGTGGTGAAGTGGCTAACGCATCCGGAGTCTATTTTAGAAGCTGCGGGTTCGAACCCCATCGCCGTCACTGCTTTTGCCGTATTTTTAGCAATATGTTTTGCAACAATGGGAGCACATGACGAATCCATCTTTCCTCATAGCAAACATCTTCACATGTGTGACCGATCGCGACTTCGGGCGGTGTCTTGAACGGTTACGGGTGTTCAGTTATGAATCCTCCTTTGAACCAGGCATATGCTGTCTGATACTGTCCTAATAATTTAATGCAAAATCATAAGATCAATGGAAATACGCATATAAAAATACGGCAAAAGCAGTGACGGCGATGGGGTTCGAACCCGCATCTTCAAAAATTGACTCCGAATGCGTTACCCACTACACCACAGGACCATGTTGCACGGACGAGTGAAACGAGTATACTATCCAAGCTTTAGGCTGTAATGGAAAGCATCGATCGCGATTATCGATCTCTTTCGGTCGCTACAATGAACTTTAGCAGGGTTTTTGAATTCGAATCGTACTAATTTTTTACGCTCTTTTCAATGGCATATAGCTCATACCCCAATTTCATCCCAAGGGTATGCACCTCCCTTGTCAGGGGTAAAAAAAGTATGTAGATTACGAATTCGTAGATATCTCATCGGTCCATGAGATATTTTTTTCGGAGAAACCCGAAAAACTGCGAAAAAAAGTTTTTCAGGAATATCTATATTTCGTTTTCTTCAAAACGTGTTGCTTAGAAAATGAAAGTTGTTTAGATCTTGGAAACGGTTCTTTCTGTTTTTTGAGCGACTCTCTATCTCAAAAATGAAAGGAATTATGACCTGTCAAACTTTTGATTTTGCGAGAGCCGGCTTTTAGGATGTTTTCAATTTACGGCTTCACAACTTAAAACAAAAGTTCCTTATCCTTAGATACATCAATTCCGTTAATGGGCACCCGATTAAAGCAGTTTCAATTTTATGTAAATCAAGGTTCCTACATTCGCTCAGAAGACCTCTGTTAAGAGACCCGCTCTGCAAGAATCGAGCACCCCGCGGACACGTTTGGCCTAGCAATGGGAACCAGTTGTCCATTCTTGGTTAGGTGGAGTGCCTTAGGCCCGCATTATGAAATTTGTATCTTATTATATGCTACAACCATTGAGTGGGAAGAAAATATTAATTTAGTCGAAAAATGACGAAAACTCATAATTTATTAACGCTATAATATGGACCCAATTTTCAAACGGCATCACTCTAGTAGTGCCCTGGGGGTATATAAAACACCTTTTAATGAAATTATACTTGATTCTAAAATCACCATTTTGACGAAAAATGTCATATTTTTCGACATAACAGACTTCTTTCGAACCAAAGCCAATAGGTTTTAGGTACACTTTGTGCCTCGATGATTCCCGCCAGTACCCCACACAAAGCCGAAGCCCCATCAGGCTGCCAAGTTTGCGAAATTTTTAATCGAATGTGTGACATGCATTTTTTCGGTCAAATTCGTATGAGTTTTCGGCTGAATTGTCATCAATACTCGGTTGCTTACAATATTTTCTAACATTTCTGAAGACAAGTAAGTTCATACTGCGAAAAAAAACTGGAGTGTCACTCATTTCTAGAAATTCGATTTTCGAGCATTTCCAAATTGGCAAATTCATGCATTGCTAATTTACCATGTGAAACCCAAAGCCAATAGGTTCTGTATATCCGTTGTACTATGGATCAAGGTTAGTGAGAAAAATGGAATTGAAGACCCCTAGACACCTGCCAAGTTTGCGAAATTTTCGATCAAAGTTGCGAAATTGAAGGTACCGGACACATCGCTTTACGATTTCAGCCGATTTATCGTGAACACTCTATTACTTTCAACAGTATACGACATTATTGCAAGGGAGAATTTCATAATGCACAAAAAACCTGAGTAGGACGCATTTTTAGAAATTCGATTTTCGAGCATTCTAAAGTGGGCAAATTCATGCATTGATAACTCACCATCAGGGACCCAAAGCCAATAGGTTTGGTGCATTTGCTATACATCGGGGTATAATTAGTGTGAAAAGTTCAATGAGAGGATTGTAGGAACCTGACATGTTTGCGAAATTTTTACTCGAAATAGCAAATTTGGCTTGGTCGGTCAGAACTTTTGCCAATTTCAGCCGATTATTCATTAATACTCGGTCGTTTTCATCAGTTTACAACATTTCTGAATGAAAATATATGTTTACTGCTTAAAAAATAGGACTAGGATTCATTTCGAGAAAATCGATTTTCAAACCCTCTAATGTTGGCCAGTTCACGAATTACTAACTCATCTTCTGGTGCATAAAGCAAAATTTTTTGTAGCATGCGCTGTAGTACGGAGTGCGTTTAGTAAGAACATCACAATGGATATCCTGTTGAGATTTGTCAACTTTGCAAAAATGTTAATCAAATTTCCGATCTTGATGATATCGATCTTGAAAACGATTTATCTGAATTTCCAGTAGAAATATCGCAAGCTTGGCTGGTACTAACTGGCCATCCAATACACTTTTCACACGATTGGTACCGAAGAATAGCATATGCACTAAATCTATTGGCTTTGTGCCCCCTGAAGATGAGTTATCATTTCGTGAACTGGCCAATATTTGAGGGTTTGAAAATCGATTTTCTCGAAATGGTTCCTAGTCCTGTTTTTTAAGCAGTAAGATATATATTTTCATTCAGAAATGTTGTGAACTGATGAAAACGACCGAGTATTAATGAATAATCGGCTGAAATTGGCAAAAGTTCTGACCGACCAAGCCGAATTCGCTATTTCGAGTAAAAATTTCGCAAACATGGCAGGTTCCTACAAGCCTCTCATTGCACTTTTCACACTAATTGTACCCCGAAGTATATCAAATGCACCAAACCTATTGGCTTTGGGTCCCTGATGGTGAATTATCAATGCATGAATTTGCCAACTTTAGAATGCTCGAAAATCGAATTCCTAAAAATGAGTCCTAATCAGGTTTTTTGAGCATTATGAAATTGTTCCCTTTCAATAATGTCATATACTGTTGAAAGTAATCGAGTGTTCTCGATAAATCAGCTGAAATCGTAAAGCGATGTGTCTGGTACCGTCAATTTCGCAACTTTGATCCAAAATTTCGCAAACTTGGCAGGTGCTTAGGGGTCTTCAATTCCATTTTTCTCACTAACCTTGATCCATAGTACAACGGATACACAGAACCTATTGGCTTTGGGTTTCACATGGTCAATTAGCAATGCATGAATTTGCCAGTTTGGAAATGCTCGAAAATCGAATTTCTAGAAATGAGTGACACTCCAGTTTTTTTTCGCAGTATGAACTTACTCGTCTTCAGAAATGTTAGAAAATGTTGTAAGCAACCGAGTATTGATGACAATTCAGCCGAAAACTCATACGAATTTGACCGAAAAAATGCATGTCACACATTCGATTAAAAATTTCGCAAACTTGGCAGCCTGATGGGGCTTCGGCTTTGTGTGGGGTACTGGCGGGAATCATCGAGGCACAAAGTGTACCTAAAACCTATTGGCTTTGGTTCGAAAGAAGTCTGTTATGTCGAAAAATATGACATTTTTGGTCAAAATGGTGATTTTAGAATCAAGTATAATTTCATTAAAAGGTGTTTTATATACCCCCAGGGCACTACTAGAGTGATGCCGTTTGAAAATTGGGTCCATATTATAGCGTTAATAAATTATGAGTTTTCGTCATTTTTCGACTAAATTAATATTTTCTTCCCACTCAATGGTTGTAGCATATAATAAGATACAAATTTCATAATGCGGGCCTAAGGCACTCCACCTAACCAAGAATGGACAACTGGTTCCCATTGCTAGGCCAAACGTGTCCGCGGGGTGGTCGAAATGGTCGATTCTTACAGAGCGGGTCTCTTAAATGATTACCTAGTGATGAAGAATTGTTGGAAAATATGCGTTTTAGACCCTATTTAAAAAAATTATATTTTCTTTTCTTTTAAGATTCACAACTCTAGTCACTACGCAGCTATCATACTTTTAATTGAACCTTTAACATTGTATCTTTCTTTATTGGCCACAGGAAAACATAAAAACATGTCATTTTAATCTTGTCGAGGAAAGATCATATTCAGAATTTTTCAAATTTGCATGGTTATTAGCTAATCAATCGTCCTAATTTTACGTTGCAAATTCGTTTTAAATTATTTATTGTAGTTTGCAAACTTTGTTTTATATATATATATATAAAACAATTATATGCTATTTATTTGTGAAATAACATTATACAAAATGAAAAATGGAACATATTTTAATTACGATTAAAATGACGAATAACTGGATAATACGGGAGGGTAAACTACTCAGGGGAACTGGTTTGATTCTCATTGTTCACTATAAGCCTTGCCGCTCTTGGAAAGAAACTATTATGTCTATAGTTGAAGTTCGATCCAGGGTTGTTGAAGTTCATGCCGTTTCGAGTGTAGTAAATTAAAATAATGGGGTTTTCGGTTGGAAATCCTATATTTGCCTCTAAGGAGATTATTGGCTACTCTCATATCGATCGCCATTCTACGCTTCTCCAGGGACTCAATGCCTAGTGTCTTATTGCGATCGAAAGCGGAGGGCATGTTTTTTTGTTGGTATCAAAATCGATGAAAATTTTTAAAGCACGTTGAAAATTAGTTTCATAGTATTGGTGCTTAGCGATTCGGAGGCCAGGATAGTGCCCAGCAAGTTACATAGCACCTACGGAGTAACTAGGCATAATCATGCGAGTTCTGTCTCTTCATAGGACAGAATTTCGCATTTGGTCATTTTTGAGACACAATTTCAAAATCGTACTATTCTTGTAAACTTTGAACACACTTATCTGTATAGCACGGAAATTGAAGAGCACTGATTGCCCTACTCGATGCAACGTATTATTAGTCAAGAAGATTCATCCCATCAAGCAAAGAATTTTTGGGGAAAAAATTCCACGAACTATTGAAACACCCCAAAACAAAGCGTAAGTGCCCAGCGCAACGTTGGAAGAACTTATAACACACTATCCGAGAAAATCAACATATTTCTTCAGCGACTTGGCACAGGCCGAAAATTCGAATTCCTTCTGACTTTACCAATAGGTCGGCCTCGTCGAGGGAAACCGACGAGCATCGCCAGAAATTCGATCCGCATCCGCGCGCGCGGCAGCGCGGATCATGCAAAATAATACATAATCCATGAAATTTTTTATATCGATCCCAATCGATGCGGCGGTAGGGGCGATGCATTCCGTGACTAATTCTAAGACTTTTTTACTCTTGGGAATTTTTCGATCAGATTGCATCTAACGCCAGAAATCGATAATTCCACTTTTACTTCATACATTTTTGCAATTCCCCGAAAAATTTTCAAGAAACCTACAATTTTTTATTTGAGTTTCTGCATCTACTTGTATCATACATGTCCAGCGGTAGAGGCGCCTATGTTGGGCAGTGCGCACCCATGACCCCCGGGTCATGGAATATGTTGGGCAGTGCGCAACCATAGGTCATGGGTCAAAAATGAGGGTAGGGGTCAAGTCGGATCCACACAAGGTACCGTACCCAACATGGACTACAGTTACTCTGCTCACTATTTTGGACTACCGTAACCCAAAATACCCTAATCTGGCTGCGGTAGCTTCACTAAATTGTGGAAATTCAGTAATGTACTGATTTAAAAAGTTCGTAATGAGGTCGGTGAATCTTAAACTGCCTACAACCATCTCTACAGTACTCTACATAGCAGCATCATCAGCAGCGTCATCATGACGACATTCTGGAGAGTTTGTCGTCTTGATAATTCAAAAACACTACTACTAAGCTAGTTGCGGAGGGATTTCAGTTATATTGATAGGTAACCATCAGCAGCGTCATCATGACAACATTTTGGAGCTTTTTTCGCCTTAATATTTCGGAAACACTACAATTAAGCTAGTTGTGGAGGGATTTCAGTTATATTGATAGGTAACCATCGGCAGCGTCATCATGACGACATTCTGGAGAGTTTGTCGTCTTAATAATTCCAAATCACTACTACTAAGCTAGTTGCGGAGTGGAATCAGTACTAACGAGCGGAAACCATCGCCAGCAATATCAAGCTTTTTCCAGTGCGCAGTGCCCAACAAAGGGTGCGCAGTGCCCTACGTAGGTGCGCACAGCCCAACAAAGGGTGCGCAGTGCCCAACAAAGGGTGCGCAGTGCCCAACATAGGTGCGCAGTGCCCAACATAGGTGCGCACTGCCCAACAAAGGGTGCGCAGTGCCCAACAAAGGGCGCGCAGTGCCCAACATAGGTGCGCACTGCCCAACAAAGGGTGCGCAGTGCCCAACAAAGGGTGCGCAGTGCCCAACAAAGGGTGCGCAGTGCCCAACAAAGGGCGCGCAGTGCCCAACATAGGTGCGCACAGCCCAACAAAGGGTGCGCACTGCCCAACAAAGGGTGCTCAGTGCGCAGCCTTCAGAAAATTCTGACGATCCTTAGAAAAATCCCAATGCCTTACCTCTCGGACCTCATAAAACTTTTTTTAGCCCATAAGAAAATTCTAACGGCCTTCCGAAAGGTGAGACTGTCCTCAGAGTTTCTCACGGCCTTCAGAGAATTCTGATGATCATCAGAAATTTTCGACAGTTCTGACGGCTTTTCGTAAAACACTTAGAAACATCAAACGTCCTTCAGAAAATTCTGAAAGACCCTCATAACATAGATCGTCACAACTTTACGGCACAAAAAAATTTGGCGTCTTTCAATTATCAAAGGGTCGTTAGAAAAAAAAGCATTGGGATCTTTCTAAGGACCGTCAGAATTTTCTGAAGGCAGTGGGATTTTCCTAAGGGCCGTCAGAATTTTCCGAAGGCCGTTAGAATTTTCTTATGGGCTAAAAAAAGTTTTATGAGGTCCTTTCAAATTTTCTGAAGGCATTGGGATTTTTCTAAGGATCGTCAGAATTTTCTGAAGGCTGCGCACTGCGCACCCTTTGTTGGGCAGTGCGCACCTATGTTGGGCACTGCGCACCCTTTGTTGGACACTGCGCACCTATGTTGGACACTGCGCACCCTTTGTTGGGCACTGCGCACCTATGTTGGGCACTGCGCACCCTTTGTTGAGCAGTGCGCACCCTTTGTTGGTCAGTGCGCACCTATGTTGGGCACTGCGCACCCTTTGTTGGTCAGTGCGCACCTATGTTGGGCACTGCGCACCCTTTGTTGGACACTGCGCACCCTTTGTTGGGCACTGCGCACCCTTTGTTGGGCACTGCGCACCTATGTTGGGCACTGCGCACCCTTTGTTGGGCACTGCGCACCTATGTTGGGCACTGCGCACCCTTTGTTGAGCAGTGCGCACCCTTTGTTGGTCAGTGCGCACCTATGTTGGGCACTGCGCACCCTTTGTTGGGCAGTGCGCACCCTTTGTTGGGCTGTGCGCACCTATGTTGGGCACTGAGCACCCTATGTTGGGCACTGCGCACCCTTTGTTGGGCAGTGCGCACCTATGTTGGGCACTGCGCACCCTATGTTGGGCACTGCGCACCGTTAGTACTGATTCCACTCCGCAACTAGCTTAGTAGTAGTGATTTGGAATTATTAAGACGACAAACTCTCCAGAATGTCGTCATGATGACGCTGCCGATGGTTACCTATCAATATAACTGAAATCCCTCCACAACTAGCTTAATTGTAGTGTTTCCGAAATATTAAGGCGAAAAAAGCTCCAAAATGTTGTCATGATGACGCTGCTGATGGTTACCTATCAATATAACTGAAATCCCTCCGCAACTAGCTTAGTAGTAGTGTTTTTGAATTATCAAGACGACAAACTCTCCAGAATGTCGTCATGATGACGCTGCTGATGATGCTGCTATGTAGAGTACTGTAGAGGTGGTTGTAGGCAGTTTAAGATTCACCGATCTCATTACGAACTTTTTAAATCAGTACATTACTGAATTTCCACAATTTAGTGAAGCTACCGCAGCCAGATTACGGTATTTTGGGTTACGGTAGTCCAAAATAGTGAGCAGAGTAACTGTAGTCCATGTTGGGTACGGTACCTTGTGTGGATCCGACTTGACCCCTACCCTCATTTTTGACCCATGACCCCCTACCTATGGTTGCGCACTGCCCAACATCTGGCGCCTCAGGCGTGGAGATGTATGACTTGTATCGATACGCACTTGATTATAAAGGCGCAATTTAAATCCGGCCTCAAGTTAGGTAACGGTAACAAAATATGTATCGAAACCGAGTTATGGTGTGAAGAATACTGTAGACGCTTTATCCGAATAAGCTTAATTTCCTCTAAATGAAGAAAAATACGCCTCGACATGGGTGCATGGGCTCCATGGACCACATTGGTGAACGAAAATACGTATCTGATTCGAAACAACGGAATTTTGAAAAAAGCGGTTACAGTATATTTTACACCATAATTCGGTTTCGATACATATTTTGTTATCGTTACCTAACTTAAGGCCGGATTTAAATTGCGCCTTTATAATCACGTGCGTATCGATACAAGTAAATGCAGAAACTCAAATAAAAAATTGTAGGTTTCTTGAAAAATTGCGGAGTTGAAAAACCTTAATATTTCGGAAACACTACAATTAAGCTAGTTGTGGAGGGATTTCAGTTATATTGATAGGTAACCATCGGCAGCGTCATCATGACGACATTCTGGAGAGTTTGTCGTCTTAATAATTCCAAATCACTACTACTAAGCTAGTTGCGGAGTGGAATCAGTACTAACGAGCGGAAACCATCGCCAGCAATATCAAGCTTTTTCCAGTGCGCAGTGCCCAACAAAGGGTGCGCAGTGCCCTACGTAGGTGCGCACAGCCCAACAAAGGGTGCGCAGTGCCCAACAAAGGGTGCGCAGTGCCCAACATAGGTGCGCAGTGCCCAACATAGGTGCGCACTGCCCAACAAAGGGTGCGCAGTGCCCAACAAAGGGCGCGCAGTGCCCAACATAGGTGCGCACTGCCCAACAAAGGGTGCGCAGTGCCCAACAAAGG
Source organism: Pristionchus mayeri (assembly GCA_036245805.1). Classification (NCBI taxonomy): domain Eukaryota; kingdom Metazoa; phylum Nematoda; class Chromadorea; order Rhabditida; family Neodiplogasteridae; genus Pristionchus; species Pristionchus mayeri. The sequence continues at coordinate 24,526,056 of BTRK01000003.1, read as the reverse complement.
GTGCGCAGTGCCCAACAAAGGGTGCGCAGTGCCCAACAAAGGGCGCGCAGTGCCCAACATAGGTGCGCACAGCCCAACAAAGGGTGCGCACTGCCCAACAAAGGGTGCTCAGTGCGCAGCCTTCAGAAAATTCTGACGATCCTTAGAAAAATCCCAATGCCTTACCTCTCGGACCTCATAAAACTTTTTTTAGCCCATAAGAAAATTCTAACGGCCTTCCGAAAGGTGAGACTGTCCTCAGAGTTTCTCACGGCCTTCAGAGAATTCTGATGATCATCAGAAATTTTCGACAGTTCTGACGGCTTTTAGGAAAATCGTAAAACACTTAGAAACATCAAACGTCCTTCAGAAAATTCTGAAAGACCCTCATAACATAGATCGTCACAACTTTACGGCACAAAAAAATTTGGCGTCTTTCAATTATCAAAGGGTCGTTAGAAAAAAAAGCATTGGGATCTTTCTAAGGACCGTCAGAATTTTCTGAAGGCAGTGGGATTTTCCTAAGGGCCGTCAGAATTTTCCGAAGGCCGTTAGAATTTTCTTATGGGCTAAAAAAAGTTTTATGAGGTCCTTTCAAATTTTCTGAAGGCATTGGGATTTTTCTAAGGATCGTCAGAATTTTCTGAAGGCTGCGCACTGCGCACCCTTTGTTGGGCAGTGCGCACCTATGTTGGGCACTGCGCACCCTTTGTTGGACACTGCGCACCTATGTTGGACACTGCGCACCCTTTGTTGGGCACTGCGCACCCTTTGTTGGGCACTGCGCACCTATGTTGGGCACTGCGCACCCTTTGTTGGTCAGTGCGCACCTATGTTGGGCACTGCGCACCCTTTGTTGGACACTGCGCACCCTTTGTTGGGCACTGCGCACCCTTTGTTGGGCACTGCGCACCTATGTTGGGCACTGCGCACCCTTTGTTGGGCACTGCGCACCTATGTTGGGCACTGCGCACCCTTTGTTGAGCAGTGCGCACCCTTTGTTGGTCAGTGCGCACCTATGTTGGGCACTGCGCACCCTTTGTTGGGCAGTGCGCACCCTTTGTTGGGCTGTGCGCACCTATGTTGGGCACTGAGCACCCTATGTTGGGCACTGCGCACCCTTTGTTGGGCAGTGCGCACCTATGTTGGGCACTGCGCACCCTATGTTGGGCACTGCGCACCGTTAGTACTGATTCCACTCCGCAACTAGCTTAGTAGTAGTGATTTGGAATTATTAAGACGACAAACTCTCCAGAATGTCGTCATGATGACGCTGCCGATGGTTACCTATCAATATAACTGAAATCCCTCCACAACTAGCTTAATTGTAGTGTTTCCGAAATATTAAGGCGAAAAAAGCTCCAAAATGTTGTCATGATGACGCTGCTGATGGTTACCTATCAATATAACTGAAATCCCTCCGCAACTAGCTTAGTAGTAGTGTTTTTGAATTATCAAGACGACAAACTCTCCAGAATGTCGTCATGATGACGCTGCTGATGATGCTGCTATGTAGAGTACTGTAGAGGTGGTTGTAGGCAGTTTAAGATTCACCGATCTCATTACGAACTTTTTAAATCAGTACATTACTGAATTTCCACAATTTAGTGAAGCTACCGCAGCCAGATTACGGTATTTTGGGTTACGGTAGTCCAAAATAGTGAGCAGAGTAACTGTAGTCCATGTTGGGTACGGTGCCTTGTGTGGATCCGACTTGACCCCTACCCTCATTTTTGACCCATGACCCCCTACCTATGGTTGCGCACTGCCCAACATCTGGCGCCTCAGGCGTGGAGATGTATGACTTGTATCGATACGCACTTGATTATAAAGGCGCAATTTAAATCCGGCCTCAAGTTAGGTAACGGTAACAAAATATGTATCGAAACCGAGTTATGGTGTGAAGAATACTGTAGACGCTTTATCCGAATAAGCTTAATTTCCTCTAAATGAAGAAAAATACGCCTCGACATGGGTGCATGGGCTCCATGGACCACATTGGTGAACGAAAATACGTATCTGATTCGAAACAACGGAATTTTGAAAAAAGCGGTTACAGTATATTTTACACCATAATTCGGTTTCGATACATATTTTGTTATCGTTACCTAACTTAAGGCCGGATTTAAATTGCGCCTTTATAATCACGTGCGTATCGATACAAGTAAATGCAGAAACTCAAATAAAAAATTGTAGGTTTCTTGAAAAATTTTCGGGGAATTGCAAAAATGTATGAAGAAAAAGTGGAATTATCGATTTATGGCTTTTGATGGAATCTGATCGAAAAATTCCCGGGAGTAAAAAAGTCTTAGAATTTGTTAAGGAACTCAGCGCCCTTACCGCCGCAGTCATTGGGATCGATATACAAATTTTCGAGGATTACTGTAGTTTTTTTCAAGATCGGCGCCGCGGCGCGCGCGAATGCGGATCGAATTTCTGGCGATGCTCGTCGGTTTCCCTCGCCGAGGCCGACCTATTGGTAAAGTCAGAAGGAATTATATTTTCCGGCCTGTGCCAAATCTATTTCGATTCTCTCAGATAGTCTGTTTTATAACGCATGTCTTCTGAGAGATTGCATGAAATCGAGACCACCTTTGACAAAATGTTCAAAGTGATCGGATCACTTTGAGATTTTCTTGGTAGGTGTCCCTAAGGTCCAGGATCTTTTTATACATACGGATTCCGCGATTTCTCAAAACTGCCTAAAATCCGGCTCTTGAAATTTCGAAAATTCATAAAATGCTTCAAAGTTGAGCTAGAGTTTCGTCCAAAAAAAATGACCGCCTCGTTACGTAGAATCACTTTTATGTTGACACTTTTAGTGTAGCGAAAAATCTGTTTCGAAAAGTGCAATAAATCATTTTTTCTCATTTTTTGGCCGTAGTGAAAAAAAATAAGATCCTTGCATCCTGAGATGCTATCAGAATCGTAATCTGCTACCTCTTCTGCCCCAGGAAAAAAAATTCACGAAAATCGAAGATATAGTCGATTTTTGGCCTCAAACATGGCGAACCTCGTGTTTTCAAGCAAAATCTAAAATTTCATGATGTCATATTTAAGTAATTATCGCACATGGATATCTTCTCAGTCCGTTTTCAATGTTTACTGACCTATTTATACCAATTTCCATTGAAAAAAAACGAAGATTTCAATACTTCACAAAATCGCATTTTTTCGCAAAATTTCTCAGATTTTATGATTTTATGAAGTATTGAAATCTTCGGTTTTTTTCAGTGGAAATCGGTATAAATAGGTCAGTAAACACTGAAAACGGAAAGAAAATATATCCATGTGCGATAATTACTTATATCACGCCTCTCACGAGAGAATCGAGCTGAAATCGCCATTCCAGGGATTGGGAGAAAAATCGTGAAATAAGTTCTTGCCAGTTTTGGCCATCCCTGGACATATCTGAGTGACCCCCAAAATCTCGATTTACATAGTTCATTTTGGAGCTTCCTGCACCGGGTCGGCTACGGGATGCTCCTATGTTGATCGCGTTTTTTTGCGATTATATTTATAGATAGACGAAAATACTCCTCTGAGTGACCCCAGTCATTTTTCGAGCTCTATCGATCCATGCAAACCATTGTCCATGAAAGTCAATTTTAACGGTGCTACATTCAATGCCAATTTTCTCAAAAATGTAGGTAAAGGGGCAAATTAAATTTGCATAGTCCACGCACTTCATAGCGAGCTTTTGAATGATGTACTGGCGCAACAAATACCGTTTCTTAGACGTCACTTGTGCTCGCATTAAGATTTTCGATCGTTTGAAGTCACTTCATTCCGCCCCAAACCGCTCGTTTCCGAGCGCGAGGAATGGAATTATTCCATTGTCCCTTTGCATTTCTTTGTTCGTGCACTTAGCGGTTTGGGGCGGAATGAAGTGACTTCAAATGATCGAAAATCTAAATATGAGCATAAGTGCAGTCAAAGAAACGGTATTTTTGGCGCCAGTACATCATTCGAAAGCTCGCAATGAAGTGCGTGCACTGTGAAAATTTAATTTGCCCGTTTACCTACATTTTTGAGAAAATTGGCATTGAATATAGCATCGTTAAATTTGACTTTCATGGAAAATGGTTTGCATGGATAGATGGAGCTCGAAAAATGACTGGGGGTCACTCAGAGGAGTATTTTCGTCTAAATATAACTAGAATCGCAAAAAACGCGATCAACGTAGGAGCAGCCCGCAGCCGACCCGGTGTAGGGAACTCCAAAATGAAGTATGCAAATCGAGACTTTGGGGGTCACTCAGAGACCAGGGTGGCCAAAACTGGCAAGAACCAATTTCACGATTTTTCTCCCAATCCCTGGTTCAGCTCGATTCTCTCGTGACAGGCGTGATATGACATCATGAAATTTTAGATTTTGCTTGAAAACACGAGGTTCGCCATGCTTGAGGCCAAAAATCGATGAATATCTTCGATTTTCGTTTTTTTTTTAAATTTTTTTTAGAGGTAGCAGATTACGATTCTGATAAAATTTCAGGATGCAAGAAACTTATTTTTTTCACGACGGCCAAAAATGAGAAAAAATGATATCGAAAAAATGATTTATTGCAGTTTTCGAAATTTCGACTTTTCGCTACACTAAAAGTGTCAGCATAAAAGTTATTCTACGTAACAAGGCGGCCATTTTGTTTTTTTGGACGAAACTCTAGCTCAACTTTGAAGCATTTTATGAATTTTCGAAATTTCGAAATTTCAAGAGCCGGCTTTTAGGCAGTTTTGAGAAATCGCGGAATCCGTATGTATAAAAAGATCCTGGACCTTAGGGACACCTACCACGAAAATATCAAAGAGACCCGAGCACTTTGAAAATTTTGTCAAACGCCACCTGCCATCTCAGAAGACGAGGTAATAATATGAAATTTTAATATGAAATGAAGACGGGATAATAATATGAAGGTGTGATAATAATATGAAATTTTAGGGCCGTACTTTCCCATAGTACTGTATGATATAGATATGCTCAATTTTTGTGGTGTAATTAACTCAGGAAATCGAGAGAAGATCATATATTATTGCTTGATCGGTCTTTAACGAAAAAAACAACAAAAGTATATTTGAAATTCACATATCATTCCAGTCACATGGGCTATAATCTCATTTTTCGCCCTTTACTCTCCTAACTTTTTTAAATATATAATACACAGTAAGTCATATTGACGTGATCGCCATCAGGTTCTGACCCCAGACACATATTCACTTAATTTCAGGAATATCGGTAGCAGAGATAAGTGCGATAATTCGATTTTGAGGTGTCATCGTCAGACCTTATCTAAGGCATCACTTGCATAAATGAATATGCCTATCAGCGTCCCCTGACTTGAGAACCCCCACAGCCAAAATTTCAGAAGTTCTACATCTGTTCTATGTGCCAGGTATTGCTCAAGTTTTAGGTAAACGACGTCATACAATATATTGTAAACACGAACTTTTTTGCCGCCCAGACTCTTCTTTTTCGGATGTACATCACTCTTCTTCCTCTCTGCAGTATTCCTCCCAGCAGAACTCTCTCGCTTATCCCTCTCAAATCAGAGAGATACAAAGACAAGCTCCAATCCATTCACCTTCATCTCATGCTTTCTCATAGAAATGTCCAAAATCATATCATCTTCTTCATCGAATAGAAATGAAGAGTTCAGTGACTTTGGGGTTTCTTTTTTCTCTCAAGTAATCGATTCCTTCTTTAGCGTTTTCGAATAACCAAATAAAAACCTTTTGCCTTTTCATTAGACAGTCTACCAGAACTCCTTCTAGTCAAAACATCAGTGGCACTTCTCTTTAGTGATCCTCCTGACCTTCTTTCCAGAGATTCCTGTAAATAGTATTTTTTAAGAACATCCGAGAATCAACCTACATCAATCCATTCCTTCGGAACTGATTTGACCTTGGAAGTTAGCGGCAAGGTACGAGATATTTCTTTCGAAGGATTCCATTCGGGGACTGCTTGTGATGCGAATAGATCCGGTACATCCTTTTGAGTGGAATGATCAACAGGCTTCCCAATGTTTACTAATCCAGCGGTTTCAATGAAGAAATTATCATCCTTCCCCATAGATCTTTCGATCAGAGAATCATATTCCGGCCTGAAACATGTTACGTAGAACACAAAAAAAAAACTAATTAAGAGAATAGATCTATCTAAGCGGGATGATTACACTGCTTCAAAATTGTCACGAGAAGCTGAGGTCGTCGGGAGATCCGCACAAACTTGTTGCGAGCAGAAATCATCTATTCCCCGTTCCACCGGCTGAAATAATACGCTCAATTTAGTCTATTTAGGAATTAACTACCTTCTGAAGAGCTGTAAGGAGGTGTTGTGTCTCAGCTGAACCTATTGCTGCCATGTGGGAATACTGCATTCATAAATGATTGGTTGATCCCGTACTTGAGACGCATTATATACCTTCGTGAGAGCAGCGCGTAGATCAGAAAGTAGTGCAGAAAGGTTGTTGAACAAATAACAATTAGACGGACGACGCATATCAAGAGGCAACTTGCAAAGTGGGCACAGCACAAAGGTGTCTGATTGCATGAACAGGTTAATACAATCCCTCAAATTGAATATGACTATATATTGTTGTTAAAGTTATTACCAGCAAAAAGGATGTTTGCAACTCTCCCCGCACATTTGAAGGCTATCGTTAACCTTCTGGCTAAAATGTCGATTAGACGCCGAGCACATTTCAAAGATAGCAAGGATTATAACAACTGACCAGTTGGAGCACTTCAGTGTATTGGAGAATAACTCAGCCGCTACGATTGTTGTTTCGAACATTCGTTCAGTAGAATAGAAATAGTTAATATCAGCAGAAATACGGTATTTCAAATACCTCGAAAAATTGTGAATAGGGACGGCAGCCCGAATTTTTGAGTACGGAATATTGGTTGCCTCCTTCCGACCCTTTTGCTTTCAAACTACCGTACTTTTCAAGCCAAATTCTTTCAATATTTTAAAACTAGGGTCATCCACTCAAAATTTCAAAATTTTTCTAAAATTCTTTTATTATATGGGACGGGGTTATCGATGGTGCGGAAAGAGAATAGCGTCACTAGAATTATAATATATTTCATTTTCAATGAGTATGCGCCTATTTCTCTAAGCTCCGCCCATCGTGGTGTAGTGCAAGCTCTCCAGAGGTTTGCTGGGTCATGTCAGTTCAGCGGGACAATATTTCGAAATTTCACATTGAATATATCATGTTTTCTTTTATTGCATTACATAGAACTGTTAAATTTGGTAAATAATTGATCATGTTTTATATTCTGGGACGTATGTGCTTCTAATCATTGAGCTCGATTGATAATGGTATACTGTAGCTTCGTGCATCTCTGTGTGCTAAATTTAAGTAAATTATTAATATACCTTTTGAATACATAGTATGTTCAATCGGGTGATATTCAATCGTATAAAATGAAAGAAAACATAAATATCGCTTAAATATTAGCTGCGGCGTCCATCATCTTCTAAAAGTTCAAGCTTGTATTGCAATGTTTCGCTGACATAAATTTTGCTAATTTTTTGTTGAATAAACTAATCTTGTACGTAGAGTATTCCAACTCAGATTTGGAGGGCGGCACCCCCTGAAACGATTTCTAGCTAATTTAAACTGAATGTGGCGAAATACAAGTGCCTACAGAATTTTTTCGCTGACATATTTTTTTCCTATTTTTTAAATATATTTTTCTCATGAATAACTCTTTATTCGCTGTAAAAATTGGAGAACGGCATCCCCTAGAATTCGGTAACTGTTTTTTTAAAAAGATTTCTTCATAGATTTAAATTCGCGGTGCTTGGGAAACATCGTTCCGTGCACAACCTTTTCCCGGTTTTAAGCTTTTTAATTTGCAGATGATTGTCCCTATTTTAAAACATTTTTAAAAAATATTTAATGTGATATTTGAACTATTTTATTGATTGGAATGAATATGAACACATATTGAAAGAACACCAAACATGAGAAGACAGGACATGTTGCAGAACTGGAGAAGCACAGTGTAATCGAAAATATACGTGTTTTCAGAATTAAGTGTTGAAGCTTCATTTTCTCAGTTTTGGTAGATTATCAATCACAAAAAATTGTTTTCACAATAAAAATAAATAAAAATATATAATATTAGAGAATGAGGCCGTCAAAGTTGAGCATTTTACCGTTGTGAAAATGTCTTTTTTTCGTTTTCTTGAAGGGCGACACTAGTATGTTCGAGATTTTGTGATATTTGGTCCATCATCCCATCACGCATGCTCTGCAAAAAAACCAGAAATATACTAATGTCGCCCTGAGTGGAAATGAATTTTAAAGTTCCCGCTATCGTAACCAACTGATTCTGAAGTTCTACCAAAATTAAACTTTTTTTTCCATTTTAAGCGATGTTTTATTGCTGTCGGAGTACCGTTAACATGAGAAAAAAATTATTGAACCTCGTTCATAAAGTTTTACAACGCAACCGAATTTCAGTTTGCGATAATTTTAGTAAAAAACGTGACTTGCGATGTGCTCCACTTGGACTGAAAGCGTCGGCCTTTTGCTTATCATTCGTTAATGTTTTTCCAATTTATTAAACATTTTTTAACAAAACTAAAGTGAAAAGTAGGAATGGGGCAGGCATAGCTTTCAGTTGTGTACCATTCTGTGAATTGTTTTGCTCATTCGTAAACACCGTTGCCATCCCTAATTGTGAACCAATTTGACAAGCCGAATTTAAATAGTTTAAATTAACCGCGAAAGAAAGCCGAACGACTAATACTTGTTTCTTTTTTCCGGTCACCTTTCCGGCTCCGTGAGTCATGAGCAATCATTAGTACATTTTTCTCGTTGTCCTTATTGTTCTATTTTGCTATAGTTTCACTTTTTTGTTGTTAATACTCTATGTTTTCGGTATAAACCGTGGATGCTCTAGTGTGATTTCAATGAGCGAAGCGTCGTCGAGACTTCCCCCCACTCCGAAGCCTCGAACTATATTCAATGTTCCCACTGAAGAGATTGAAGATGAAGAGGTGAAACGGGCAACGACCCCACGACTCCCACCTCCTAGACCACCACTCCCAGCAAGGTTGACCAGTGCTTCGCCCATCGACACTCTCAAAGAAGCCTCTCCTTCTCAACCCTCTCCGCCATATGCAGAGAACGTAGTCTACCTAGGACTGGACACCTATCGGTCTCTCGATTCTTCCCTTTCCTCTTCTTCCTCGCCAATTTCTCCCAAGACTAGACCTGCTCCTCCTCCTCCACCGGTTCCTCCAATGATAGGATGGAATCTTCCTCCAGTTCCTACTCTCCCTCCTCGACCTCTCCCACCTCTTGCTCAGCCTATCTTGGACTGCTCTCCATCGACATCTTCTTCCAATTCAATTCATGAATCGACGGGTTCAATCGACAAGACGGAACTGGCTGATTCTTTCGAAGTGGTCAGCGAAGATGATTCATTGTCTCAACCTGCATTCAACTTCTAAAAGTAAACATTTTAGCTCGAAGAATCGATGGTTGCTGACGGTCGCTTCATTTGCTTCGCTGGCTACGCCACATTACAAATGGAGAAGAAGAAGAAACGAGCACATGCCAGACTGAGGAACAGCCAGCTTGCATTCTACATACACGAAGAGGTTAATTTAAAAAAAATTATAATTCTAAATGTTATTTTTAATTTCATAATTCACATTGTAAAATGAGTTTGTAGGTGGACGACAAACATGGAAAGACGATAATGGGGCCGCACAACCTAAACGATTTGTTATACATCACTTTCATCGGACAAAACATATCAGCATATTTTCAAACCGGTTTGGATTCATCAAATACTACCTTAAAATATCAGATTAAGACGATGAGGTTGCACTCGTTCGATTCACTCCTGAAAATGAGTTCGATAGCTGGATTCTTATGCTGGGAGAGGTAATAAAAGTATGAAATCACCCTAAGTGGTCACCGTTCAGAGTATTCTTGCTGAAATGGATCTGCTGAGAAGCACACTACGAGGCTGGAATTCATTGGGACGAGCAATGACGAGGTTTAACCTTTCCATATTATAGCAGTAGGACATCATATCACCAAATTATTCTAGAAAGCTATTTATTTAGTAATTCAATTCTTGAAAACTTTTTTGTAATTCAATTCTTGAAAGGTTTTAAATAATTCCAATCTTGGGAATAAGTATATTTTAGGGCTGGCGCAGTGGGAGAGTGGAAGAAATGTGTGATTGGAATGCACGAGCACACTCTGTACTCACTGGAAAGCGATGAATCACTATTCCTCACTGATCTCAGAAAGGTGAGATCTGTCGAAGCTGCGCCTTCCACTGCAGTCATCGTTGCAGGTGCATGCACTCAAGTTCAAAGTGGATAGACTCGATTGGTGTAATGAAATAAAAAGGAAGGGACAAGAGGGGCCTATTCTACTCACTCTTGATGGAAGGTACTGTCCACACTAGTGTTCGCCATTCGGGCGTTGCGGGGCCTCTGATCTACCTTGTGAGGTCGCGGGCCCCGCTACCCTCAGAGATGCAACGCGTATTATACCGAGTACTCAATATTGTTTAGTTCCTTGGCGATCGAGGCCGAATTCGCAGTGTGCACGAAAGAATGGAAAGATGCGATAGATGCGATACTGAGGAGACCTCAGAACACACTCGAGACATGGTTACTTCCATTCAAGAGAGTAGGATGGTGTCACAAATTACCATTCCAGTCGTCTTTCTTCAAGCGGAGTGCCCATTGCCCTCGAGAAATGTATTACATTCATATCTACTCATGGTCTGGACTTGGAAGGAATCTACAGGAAGAATGGGAATAAGAGCAAGGAGAAAGCACTTCTGAAACAACTGCTGGATGGTGAGTAGTCACTTGTGTCCATGGGTGGAGTGGGGATTGAGTGGTAGATGGATCTCTTGAGATGCCTGGTCAGTCCATCTCACTCGGGAGAGCGACGAGTGCGTATTCGCCGTCGCAGATGTATTGAGACAGTTCATGAGGAGGATGGAATGTGCTGTGATCCCTGAGAATCTCCACTACCAATTCTATTCCATCCGTGAGTATCTTATGCAGCCATGCAATCGAATATCCTGATTAATAACGAGATTCGAATGAGTGAACTACTCTAATCAGGATTGGATTCTGTTTCAGTTGAGGAGGGGGAGGAGAATCTGAGCGATTCTCATCTCATTCGTCTCCTCGATTCTCTTCCCCAAGTGCACTATGTGACTCTTCGAAGGGTCATTGGTCATCTTTGTGAAGTGACTGCCAATTCGTCCATTAACAAGGCTACGATCGAAAATGTCGCCAAGGTTGTTGATCCGTGGATTAGAAGTGGTAGGAAGGGTTGGCTTGTAGATGTTCGGGCCTACTCTCTTCTGTGTGGACTCGTGCGATGTGATGGAGAAGCAGGCTGAGATGGGACAGCAGATTTCAATCGTCGTCCTTCTCATTCATCGATTCGCAGCCATATTCAGGTAGGTATGAGGGATGGAAGGAAGAAGGAATGGGGGGAGTGGATGCTGCAGAGAGACAGCCAGAGAAGCTGCGAGTAAGGCAGTATTGGAGTCAGCGAAGAAGGATGTAGAGAGGAAGAGCAACAAGGTGAGTGGAGGAGAGAGGGAGGGAGGGAGAGAGGGATTTCAGAGTCGGGCAGAGGGAATGCTCGTGTCTATCAGTCTATGGGCAGGCGAGAATAGAGCATTCAATGTGAGGGATGACCTCGTTGCACAGGAGGTGAGAGAGAAGTGTCCATGGTCTATCCCTTGGTTAGGTACTCACTCAAGCATTCGCTCTACGGGACATGGAGAGGGATCCCACTGTGGATTATGCAGTATTCGAGGTATTTCTCCACTCGAGAGAAGGATGAATTGATTATGTGGGTTGAGATTGTGAACGACGGTCATCTCACACGGAGACTACATGACGAAGAAAAGATCTCATCCATTGTACTCGATAGATGGCTGCGATGGAAAGTCGGAGGAGATGCCATTCTCAGGGTAGACAGAGACCCTCATCCACTCACCAAGAATGTAAGCAACACCGTCGTATTAGTTATTACAGTGGTGTAAAATATGGAGAGATGAAGGTTCCTTTGTTTAGCTCACTTCTCCTTTCTCTGGGAAAGTAAAGGTGGCACTCGATGGGTCTCGCTGGTTCCAATCTTGTGAATTGAGAATTGAGGTAACCGTAAACAATTGGTTGAATACTTAAAGTGCTTACAATTAGTGTTGGAACGTTTAAATATTGTAGGGAGGAAGTACGATAGTGATGTGCACACTCAAATCTCTTAAGACAATCAGAAAGTGGGAGATATCGGATCTGATCGTATTCGAGGGATCAACGAGAAAGGTCCCGAAGATTCTCTTGTTGCATTTCATTCATCAAAGTTGTTTGTAAATTATAACATTCTTTTATTTTGCAGCCGGGTCATGAAAGTGCTCTGACTCTTATTCCTCTCTCATCGAGGGTCTCTCTTATCGACAAGTTTACTGGTATTTGTGTTCATTTCAAGCAGGAAGACAAGAGGATACGGTATTGAATTAGGAACCTTTTTCTGAATCGAACAACTGAATATTCCAGTTTCCTCAACTCTATTTTATTGCTTTACGCCATGGAGAAACCGAATCTACTCGTCCATTTCTGATTACGCATATTTTTTGTGTTTTTATGTACATAATTTATCGTTATCGATTTCGCTAGCTACCTAAAATGGAATACAAATTATGGCGAAGAGATTTTTCAATAGATGTTATATAGCATAGACGCGGTACTCTTCTAGATTTAGCTTTATCAATGCCCTCCGCATTTACTTCCGAAATCCTGCTTTTCCTACTCTTCCCGTTGACTATGCATTCAATCATCTTTCGCCTTCTAACTTTTACGACGTGTTCAAACTTGCTATCACCAGTTGAAATATCCCATATCTTTACCGTCGATATCCCTCTTCTTGTATGCCATTTAGACTTTTGTTAGACTTCTAGGCACTTTCACATATTTAAATTGATTTTTGCAAATCATGAATAAAGATAATTAAATTTTCATCTATTCTGATTCATATATCTATTTAGACGTCAAAAATCGTCAGTCTCATATCTACCTGAAAAGGGGTTTTCTGATTTAGTCTAAATCATTTAGATCCTCACTCTTCAGGATGAGTCTCTTCACTGCTACTTTACAGTCTCCATCCATCTCTCGGTGAGTCTTTCATTTGGATGATTCTCTTCCACCCTCTCTCTCTGTTTCCTTCCGTAATCTCTTGATTAGCTAGTCTGTATTTAGTATGCTCTTTCTCATTCTTCCTCTCTTTCTCCCTCACGTTTCCAACTCTCATCATTGGGCGAACAACAGCCAATTTCTTATGCTTCATTTCCAATATTTCTCTTTCCCTTTTCTCTTCACTTATAAATGCAGAGAGAGAAGGAGTGAATGTTTCATCGAGAGGAAAGGGGGCTGAGTCACGTCTGGCCTTTTCCCCATTGGAAGCCTTCCCGAGTTTGCATGAGTTTATGACAGACCTCGCAATATCTCCCTTTTTAGGTGTTGAGAGTGAGTATAGTGAGAGAGGGTGGTTCTAGATACTACGCATGCTCCATCTGTTCTCTCTTCATCTTCCCGTTCACCCTCTATCCCTTATCTTTTAAGGGAGCGTCAGAGGGAAGATGAATCACTTGTATCATAAACGAGGGACGGGAAGAGGAGGGTTTACCTCACACACCTAACCTTTTCCACATTTTCTACCCTTTCTTGGTTATTTTCTTTTCGTGGAGTGTTCATATCCTCGTCCTCCTTTTTGATGTTCTATATGAAATAGTCCATTCCGGAATTAACTGTGACATTACAGTCCAAGTACCTTTAGAGTTAATCTTGTTTATAGTCCTCACTAGTTAATTTTTCTCCAACCGCCTAGGTCGGGGATCTCCCCCCTCATCATACGTTTGTACCATTGAAGCTAACATCAAGACCTCATTGGTTTGGAGCTCCGACCAAGCCGGGAAATACATTTGCTTACCACCCATCCCTGGTTGTTGACCCTCGACCCCACCGGTTTTTCAGTTCTCGTTCTCATCTTCAACCCCATGCCCACGTATGCTCCCATTAGTTGCGTTCCTCTGAAACTCCCCTTCTCTACATCTCCTTCATTGTGATCAACACCATGAGATATTGATAAGCATGTGGTTATTTTCTTGTGGTGCACATTCTGAATTGAGTGGGGACGTTGTCAGATGGAGGAGTCCTCCTCTTCATCCTGTCTCATCTCCTTCTGTGGGAGAGTATCCATCGTGGGAAGCAGATCACGGCCCTTCCAACCAAGGAAAGAGGCATTTCTACGATTGAGAGGAGATGTCATCACTATTCATAGAGACGAAGAGGTATGCGCTTAGTCTTGAGGGAAATATAAAGATGAATGAGTATGACATTGAAAGAATTTTGACGGAATATGGACAGTGAAGTGAAAAATGAAATATGGCAAAGCAGATGGAATGAAGGGGAGAGCGCATCTAAGAGTGCCGTTGGATCGAAAGTTGAGGGGGTTGGATTAGGCGTAGGAGATGGAAGAGAGAACTAGAGAGGCGTAAGTTGAGAGGGTGTGGCACGGGTTGTTAGTCGACATGAATGCAGTATTCTTAGAAGTGGAGTATGGAATTGACAGTGGACGGAAGCACGAGGTCTTCCATTGCAGCACAATCAGCTGATAATGCCTCCATTCTCGATCGAAAACTTGATACTAGCCAAGAGGAAGGACGGAATATTCAAAATGTATTTCTCGCGCGGTACGTTTTAGTCAATATAATTAAAATATTTTTGAGAACTTCCAAGAGGAGTTTATGTATAATTGTTTTCTTTTATATAAACTTTAAAAAATGGGCCGTTGACAGAGTGTAGTGAGACTGTAGTGAGAGTGCGAGTGGAGGAGAAGATCGCCTCTGCCTTCTCCTTCCTTCTCTATGAGGTGAGTGATAGGGACTAGTGACACCTACCAGGGAGATCGAGTATGGAGTACCTTATCTTTGTGGCACTCTTCTCCTTCTCTTGCTAGATTTGAAAGTAAGGATAAAGTTGTAGAGTTGGAGAGAAAGAAGAAGAAGTGGATGGAGTGATTATGAAGACGAAGAATGGATAACACTTGCGAGAGGATACACTAGGTATGACGAGAATGGACGAGAGGAGTGTTGTACATAGCGATGATGTAACTAAAGAACTGCATCCGTTTAAAGAATGGGTAGCTCGAGTGATTGTTAGGGATTCCCTCCGCGAAAGTAGCGAATTTTCCCAAATATGAAACGAAGACGAGGTAGCAGCTAATCTTAATTTCTTCTCACTTTGAGCTTATTGAAATGATTTCGATATACGTAACTTGGTATGAAGTGACTGATGATGGGATGGCATTATTCGTACTTTAAGGAGGAGAGTGGGAGAGAATGAAGAGAAGTGGAGACAGACTTGGATAACCATAACCAGTGGCCACCTTTTGCTACTCTACGATGATCGAAGCAATGAACAAAAGTTGGACCTGCGAAAGGTAACCCCCCTTTTTGTTGTAACACGCGTCTTTTGATAGATTGCGGGTGCTCATTTACAAACTGTTTAAGGTGTTTCAATTTTAACCAAACATTGGTGGTAGGTGTGTCTATGTTTCAATATCGTTCATTTAAGTTGAATGCATAGAAAAAATGGTGTGGCGCAATAGGAAAATATACAGCAAAATATATTCCCGTGTCGCAAATACGCTGAACATTATCACGACACCACGTTGCTATTCATTCTACTGTGAGAATAGAAAGCGTAGCAAGTTGGTGTGCCTCGGTGCATAAAGGAATCAGCAGAACGAAAACGGAACGCTAAATGTACGGTAGCTGCCTGTCGTGCTGCGCCTTGTGCTGTGCGTGCAGGCACAGCATGACAGGCAGCTACCGTACATTTAACGTTCCGTTCCGTTCTGCTGATTCCTTTGTGCACCGAGGCACACCAACTTGCTACGCTTTCTATTCTCATAGTACTCTCCACGGCAATTTTTTCATCGATGTACTAGTTTTAAAATGGTCACCCCTGGGAAGGAAGATTTACTGTAAATTTGCACAGCCCATGATGGTTTCCTGAGGAACTGTAATTTTTTGAAAATCTTGCCTGAAAGTCTGTAGCTTTTCTACCGTTTCTTTCAAAGTACTGTACTAGAACTATACGGTTTCACGGCATCCTTTTTGCGGAGGGCCTGTTGAGAAAAAACGTTCTCGCAAGGATCGAGTTGCGTGCGGTTGAGTGCATTGAGTGTATTAAGTTTCTTTGCTTTTCAGATATATTTCACGGTTTTGTAAGTACGGCTGTAATTTATATCGCTGTGACATCAGTGAATACCGTAATTTTTAGCAATTCTGCCCATTTCTACCGTAATAAAAACCTTTTTTGAAATGTGGTACGGAATTCAGGCAACTCCAAGTGGTTTCTTACAGTTTGCAGGGACTACATTTGTACGTCGCTAACTGAGTATTTTTTTCTTAAAGGTCCTCTCCAGGGAACGAAAAATTCATATTCGCTCTAAGGGACTGATCCACAATTATCGAGCGCGCAATTTCAAAAATTGTACAGTATCATACAGTATATGGAGTACCAGGGGGTGCTGCACAAGGCATGTATTTTCGGGTCAGGTCGATAATTGTGACATGGTAGGTCAAGACTAAGTACCGTACCCAATCGATCGTACAGTACCCCATATACTGTATGACGCTACCGTAACCCCGACTATCGAGAAATGGCTTTATTTTCAAAAAAGTCAATGTACCGTACTTAATCGATCCTACAGTTCCCATACCGTAACCCTGTATACAGTATCCCTTGCTACCGTAATCCACACCATTGCGGTAAATCGTAAACTGGCTTTTTTTCCAAAACATTTTCCATTGAATTGATTCTCGCTCTATACCGTACCCAATCGATCGTACAGTACCTCCAGATACCGTATACCCCTACCGTAACCCAGATTATCGCAAACTAACTTTATTTTAAAAAGTCCTGGAACCGTGCCCAATCATTTATAAAGTACCCAAGTAACTACCGTAACCCTGTTCCTTGGGTCAGATCCAGTTCCGTGGGTCAAACATTTTTCGGCTCTTGTGCTGAAGCCCAGATAAAATTAATTTGTTCCCTCATTTTAGTGTTTCATTGCTCGTTGACTGGTCAAGTCATAATGTTGACCTTAAAATTGGCGGTATTCTAACAATGAATGTTTCCTATTTTCACTGTTTCCCTATCCCAATCTAACGGTATGGGTACTGTAGCCCATTTTTCTAAAAATCCAAAAAAAATTTTAAATTTATTTAAAGCATTATACCGTATTTGTGATTATTGTATAATCATTTAGTGATCAATTTTGGATTTTTAGAAAAATGTTTGAAATATTTAGAAAAATGTTTGACCCACGGAACTGGATCTGACCCAAGGAACTGGGTTACGGTAGTTACTTGGGTACTGTATAATTGATTGGGCACGGTTCCAGTACTTTTAAAAAATAAAGTTAGTTTGCGATAATCGGGGTTACGGTAGTGGTATACGGTATCTGGAGGTACTGTACTATCGATTGGGTACGGTATAGAGCAAGAATAAATTCAATGGAAAATGTTTTAGAAAAAAAGTCAGTTTACGATTGACCGCAGTGGTGTGGATTACGGTAGAAAGGGGTACTGTACACAGGGTTACGGTATGGGTACTGTACGATCGATTGGGTACGGTACTTAGTCTTGACCTACCATGTCACAATTATCGACCTGACCCGAAAATACATGCCTTGTGCAGCACCCCCCTGGTACTCCATATACTGTATGATACTGTACAATTTTTGAAATTGAGTGCTCGATAATTGTGGATCAGTCCCTTAGAGCGAATATGAATTTTTCGTTCCCTGGAGAGGACCTTTAAGCATTGCTGGGTTGATGCAACCGTGGGGTCACTTTTTGGGTCTGTCCTCCGTGAAAAGAATGCAGTGGGTTTTCGTATTTAATTTTTTTTGTGTCAACGTGCGATGTTTACGAACCAAGCACATCACCACGGCCCCCGGAACATCGACATAGATCATTTGAAAATGTGTCACCCCATCAGGTGAAATCAGGCAAAACGCGCGCACGCTCAAATAATTTACAGTCAAAATTGCCTGAATCGGCAAGGAAGTGCCTGATTTACAAGGAGGATTGCTTGATTGTCATGGAGGTTTAAATTTCGTTCAAAAATATACAGTCGCGCCGGAAAGTCACCGTACACTTTTTGAATTTGTTGTATCTTTTTGCCCAGGAAATACATCATTCTGGCACTCATGTATGATGTACCAAATCCATCTGAGATTATGATCATGATATTATGGTGTGATGTCATCGCATAGTTATTGCGTAGTGATGACGCAATCAATCTGCACTTTTTCAAAACGGCATTATTCTTACATAGATTTTATCCTGCTCGCCATACTTTCTAAGATTGGAGATATGACCGAGCCCTTCCCAGAATAAATTTTTGAAGGTGCTGCTCGGTCGCACATTTGCTGCAGCCGCGCTGCAAAAAGAGGGTCTGAAATTCGGAACTCGGCTTCTAGAGTAGCTAGAGACCCGTTCAAGGCATCAAAATGATCGACATCATGAGTACAGATGATCCTGAGAATATGAATACGATATCTCATAATTTGCCCTCAGGGCATGAAAAATCACTTTTTTGCATGACCATTTTTTGGACATCCATAACTTTACGGAAAAGTATAGTAAAAATCTGATTTTTATCTGGTAATGTTCAAAATGTAGTGAAGAACCGAATTCTAACTTTTTAGAGCTTTTGGATATCTTTCCGGCCCGCGGCGTGCGTTTTTCGGAAGTATAATATGGTCGGAAAACACCCTGTTTACGCACTCTCGGCGTCGGCACTCTCTCGCCCATAGCGGTAAACAAGGTGTTTCCCGACCCTAGTATACTTCCTAAAAACGCACACCGCGGGTCGGAAAGATATCCAATCGCTCTAAAAAGTTGGAATTCGGTTCTTCAATACATTTTGAACATTCCCAGATAAAAATCAGATTTTTACTATACTTTTCCGTAAAGTTATGGATGTCCAAAAAATGGTCATGCAAAAAAGTAATTTTTTCATGCCCTGATGGCTAATTATGATATATCGTATTCATATTCTTAGGATCATGTGTACTCATGATGGCGATCATTTTGATGCATTGAACGGGTACTCTAGAAGACGAGTTCCGAATTTCAGACCCTCTTTTTGCAGCACGGCTGCAGCAAATGTGCGACCGAACAGCACCTTCAAAAATTTATTCTGGGTAGGGCTCGGTCATATCTCCAATCTTAGAAAGTATGGCGAACAGGATAAAATCTATGTAAGAATAATGCCGTTTTGAAAAAGTGCAGATTGAT
Source organism: Pristionchus mayeri (assembly GCA_036245805.1). Taxonomy (NCBI): domain Eukaryota; kingdom Metazoa; phylum Nematoda; class Chromadorea; order Rhabditida; family Neodiplogasteridae; genus Pristionchus; species Pristionchus mayeri. The sequence continues at coordinate 24,506,701 of BTRK01000003.1, read as the reverse complement.
TGCGTCATCACTACGCAATAACTATGCGATGACTTCATACCATAATACCATGATCATAATCTCCGATGGATTTGGTACATCATACATGAGTGCCAGAATGATGCATTTCCTGGGCAAAAAGATACAAGAAATTCAAAAAAGTGTACGGTGACTTTCCGGCGCGACTGTATTTCAGTTCGTGATTCATTTATATTTCACATTTTTTAAATGTTTTTTTCATTAATTAATTAATTAATTCAGTCTAGTTTCATCGTACTTATTGCTATGCTAGTACAAGGAAGAGTTTAGTCACTTTTTTCATGGATGGTCGCTGGATGTGGAAATAGCATTTCTATGTTTAGTGCAGCGCGATTTTACAGCGCGACACAGTTTCATGAGGCCAATGTCGATCTTCGGGGGGCCGTGCATCACGGCATTTATAGCCTTGAAATACAGAACCGTGAATAAGAGGTGCAAACAGTGATGGGCTATGAAATATGACGAAAAAATTTTGCGACCCCCTGGGCCATTTTTGCTTTGCGGCCCTCCGGAACGGGGCTCGTTTTGCGACCCTCCGGACCGGGCCCAGCTGACCCCCCCCCCCCCTCCCCGTCCCTCCCAATTTGCGACCGCCCGACCTTAGTCATATTTGAAGCCCACCACTGGGTATAAACCCTTGACGTTAATCATGGAAATGACCGCACATTTTTTGATCTTAAAAGGGCCCATGACTTTCAACGGGATATCGAGAAATAAATTGCCGTGCTCTCACAGTGATTTTGTGTAGCCGGGATTTGATTGTCTAAATTCAGGCTCTGAACTACTTATTTAGTCGTACTTAGTTCCCGGTTCCAGAGTCACTTTTCAAATTATCATCGGTGAATTTCAGGCCATGTTAACTCAGTTATTGAACCATAGGTACTACCACCAATTTTTGGCTGAACACTTGGAATAGTTTGTAAATGGATGTCTCGATTTCATGCAATCTCTCATATCAGAAGACCTCTGGTAATGTACAGACTACTATTTAAGAGTTGAATGATGGAGTTAAATTCGAGGTGGTCTCGTGCTCTTCTAACTTTGATCGACGGGATTGTTGTGAAGAAGCTATGAAGGAGAAGGAGAAAGAAGAAAGACAGAGTGTATACTCCATATCGCTTAATATGAGTTACCCAGAGTAAGTGATGCTTTCATGTCCACGACAGTTTCGAATGGTGTGCATGTGTATTGCAGAGTGATCTGGATAGACAGTGGGGAGATGAAGACAGTGTCCACTCTTCGATCGATGATCACTCAATCGATCGCCACTCCTCAGACTAGTCTACTCTCCTGTCGACTCACAGAGAAAGACGTGCCCATTGTTATCGAAGAGGCCATTCGATTCCTTTCCACGGAGAGAAGGTGAGCACATCTAGTGGATGGAGTTGAGTTGTACTTGGATCTAGATTATGCACCCGAGGGATCTACCGAATATCAGCGAAGAATGTGATGAAGAACAAGTTAGTAGAGCACATGATTCACTGTTAGTTATCTATTTTACTTATTTCTAAATATATGCTTTGCTGGTGAAACATGTTCTTCGTAAGAATGCAGCGAGGGGGGGGGGGGGGGTACAGGGCACATAACTTTCGCAAAATCTTCACCCGCCGGTGCTAACATTAAGACTTTGGGAACATGATCGCTAGAGGCAAAGAACTTTTCATACGGAAGTAGGATCTGAAATATCGATTTTAATCTCCCAAATCGAATTTTAAAAGCTTCATATTTCTGTATCGTATAAATTATTCGAGAGAGAATGAAAAATTATATGAGAAAAAATCGAAATCAGAATCCATCAACGTTGACATCAATTAACCTAATATTTTTAAATTATTCCTGCAAAACGACGTATCTAAATTCGTATTATACTCGTAAAAATATGTCAAAAATGCATTCTCCATAACATTTACAGTATCGCCGGAAAGTATTGGCCATCTTTTTCTTTTCGTCATAGTTTTTGAACCACTTGATGTATTGTGCTAAAAATTGAACTAGGAATATAAAATCTAATGGGGAACAATGTGATGTTCCTGGGAACTTATTAAAATTTCTCATTCTTGCGTAGTGATGACGCAATCGACCACCACTTTCGAAAAATTCAATTTCTTGTAAGAAAATTTTCGTACAGCTCAAATTTCTATGGTATTGAGACATGTCCTCGGACTACCCAGAAAACAATTTTCAAGTTGCTGCGACCCCGGATTGCGTTGCTGCAGCTGCTGCAAGTTTGAAACTGAAAACGCATAACTCAGCTTTTCGTGCCCTGAGGGTAAACGAAAATCGATCAATACCAAACTTTCAGGATCATCTAGGGTCATGATAGCGATCATTTTTCTGCTTTGGACGAGTCTCTAGCTTCTCTAGAAGCTGAGTTATGCGTTTTCAGTGTCAAAAAGGCAGCAGCTGCAGCAACGCAGTCCGGGGTCGAAGCAAATTGGAAATTGTTTTCTGGGTAGTCCTAGGACATGTTTCAATACCCTAGAAATTGGAGCTGTAGGAAAAAAATCTTACAAGAAATTGAATTTTTCGAAAAAGTGGTGTGCGAAGTTCGCAAGAACATCAGATTGTTCCCCATTAGATTTTCTATTCCTAGTTCAATTTTTAGCGCAATACATCAAGTGGTTCAAAAACTATGAAAGAAAAAGCTGACTAATTCTTTCCGGCGGTACTGTATGTTTCAACCTTTTCACGATTTCACGGCCAAAATTTTCAACAGAAAATGGAATATGAAAATGATATCGTCGAAATACTTGTTTTGCAGGAAAAATCAAATTATTATCCGACGTCAAAGTTAATGGATTCTCATTTCTTTATTTTCTAACTTTTAATGAGGAAACGCGGAGGGGTGTTAAAAATTAATTCTATATCAATTCCGCAATTCTTATCTTATGTAATCGAGGATGCGGAATCGATTATGAACAACAATAGTCATTGAAAAAAAATTATAGCACTAATAAATATACCTTTGAAAAAATACACATTTTACCAGAAATCGACCGTACTTTTTTGGTATTGTTGGCGAGAATTTGTTACTTCTGAGATAGAGTCCGCCACTCAAAATTTCAACATTTTTCTAAAATTCTGTTATTATAGGGGACGGGGTTATCGATGGTGCGGAAAGAGAATAGCGTCACTAGAATTATAATATATTTCAATTTCAATGAGTATAAGCCTATTTCTCTAAGCTCCGCCCATCGTGGTGCAGTGCAAGCTCTCTAGAGGATCGCAGGGTCATGCCAGTTCAGCTGGACAATATTTCGAAATTTCACATTGAATATATCATGTTTTCTTTTATTGCATTACATAGAACTGTTAAATTTGGTCAATAATTGATCATATTTTATATTCTGGGACGTATGTGCTTCTAATCATTGAGCTCGATTGATAATGGTATACTGTAGCTTCGTGCATCTCTGTGTGCTAAATTTATGTAAATTATTAATATACCTTTTGAATACATAGTATGTTCAATTGGGTGATATTCAATCGTATAAAATCAAAGAAAACAAATATCGCTTAAATATTAGCTGCGGCGTCCATCATCTTCTAAAAGTTCAAGCTTGTATTGCAATGTTTCGCTGACATAAATTTTGATAATGTTTCGTTGAATAAACTAATCGGGTACGTAGAGTATTCCAAATCAGATTTGAAGGGCGGCACCCCTTGAAATGATTTCTAGCTAATTTTAACTGAATGTGGCTTAATACAAGTGCCTACAGAATTTTTTCGCTGACATTTTTTTCCTATTTTTTAAGTATATGTTTCTCATGAATAACTCTTTATTCGCTGTAAAAATTGGAGAACTGCATCCCATAGAATTCGGTAACTGATTTTTTAAAAAGATTTCTTCACAGATTTAAATTCGAGGGTGCTTGGGAAACAGCGTTCCCTGCACAACCTTTTCCCGGTTTTAAGCTTTTTAATTTGCAGATGGTTGTCCCTACTTCTGAGACAAGGTTATTTTCAAAAATAAATTAATGCATTGTTAGCAAGGGAAATGGGTACTTTTTATATTTCGTAAATTATTTTTTCAGAATATCGAATCTACGGAAACGGCGATGCTGATTCTAGCGCGACAAAGAAAATGTAAAAAATATTTAAAATGACAGAAATACAGGGTTTTTCCCAAAATTCAGATAGGAATGGATTTCTACAGTATACCACTGGTGAGTTCAAACGTTGAGTTGGGCCAAATATTTCTTCCAATACTTTATTTATTTTTAAACAAATATTTGTATTTTTTTAGTTATTTTATACGAAAGTTTGTTTTGTGAATCGTACTTACTCCGGACATCTTACAGTAGAGATAATATTTTATGATGAATATGCAAAAGAGGCAGATGCTATTTCAGCGAGTTTTGCCCATTCCAGCAAAGTTTTCACCATTTCCGAACGACAAAATCTGGGCATGTTATACACTCAACGATAGCTTAGACCATGAGAAATAACCTGGGGGTAGTCAATTTAGACGGCTTCGCCTATTACATCAATGGCAACTTGTGAAAGGAATACCACACGCCGCCCCTGCTATGAATTGTATGATTTTTTAAAATTTTAACTGTTTATTTTGATGACATATGCGAAGATTGTGCTCAAGACCAATTAATCGCACTCTAAAGATGTACAGCCCGAAAATCGAGCGTTTGCCCATTTTGAACTTGTACTGCTTTAAACAACTCTGCGAACGAAGGACCATCATTTTTAGTACCTGTTTAGGACCGAGGGGAGGTGGCTGCTGCATGCGATTAAACATTCAAATCAAATAGTGCACTCAGAAAAGTGGAGAAAATCAAGATTTACTGAGAAAAATGACTACAGTGTCTCAGAAAGAGTCATATACCATGCTTGCGAACGAAACCCGAGCATCACTACCGCCTCTATAGTTTGCAGGGATGGTTAGAGCAATCATCTGAATATAGCACTAAAATAGTGCACTCCGATTGAAAGAGAAAAATACAAATCACTACAAATCACTACAAATCACAAATCACTAGCAATTTCCTTCCAACGTAATTATATATCACGCGTGCCGCGTAAGAATCGAATAGATTTGTGAACAACCTGGTACATTTTTTCAGCACTTCATCTGTGAGCGATTTCTGATAGTTCCTATGGTCCCTCAACATAAATCATCAAGTTTTGTTCCATATCTCCATCCTCAACGATGTGAGACGCCGTCAAAGTCGACGGCTTCCGAAATTTGTCATTTTTGGAGGCATGATGCTCTGCCTACAGGGCGTCTAGTAACACGAGAAGAAAGTTGTCCGCACCAAATTTCATGGAGAATAAGCATGTGCTATCTGTTCATCGATATGATCATTAGTATTTTCATAAATCGATTAAAATTTGATTTTTACCGCAATTTCGTACCGAAGCTGTTTTTCAGCTAAATTGATAGAGCTCGAAAAGACGAATCGAATGGTATGCTGAATGCATATGCAACTCGCGCACTAAAGATGTCAAAATCGCGAAATTAGATTTTCACTTACCCTCGTTTGATCCTCTCTCAGTCAGTCTCGCCTGTTCATCCATGTACTCTATGCCTAGCGCGAGCCCACAGGCATGTGCTTCTATACCTGATGGGTTGTGTTCTGAGTGCGTTGCCCGGTCGCCGTAGGTTCGACACTGCTCATTTTAAATTTTCTTTTGCACTTTTTTCGTGAAGTCCAGAGTATTCCTGGTGTTGTATTTCACAGCTGAATCCCACCAGCGCTTCGCGACGAGTGATCAATAACCCAAAAAATTAACTCGTAGGTACGCAAAGTGCGCCGACGCCGTTCATAGGACGATTTTCGTTAGTATTCTTATCAGTGAAGGTATCTGATTAAACGAAATATTTGAATACTCCGCATCAATAAAAATGAGGGAATCCACTCCCTCATTTTTATTGATGCGGCGGTGATGGGTGCGCGCGGACAGCGCGGAGGGGTGAGAGAACTGCCAAGGGACAGTGCCGGGTCTCACTCGATTCTTAGGCAAACGGGCTCATATTTATGATTCAAAAATGTTAATTCGATTGAAATTACTTTTAGAAAATGATTCATTTTTCTGAAAAAGAACAGATAGCACAGGCTTATTCTCCATGAAATTTGGTATGGACAACTTTCTTCTCGTGTTACTAGACGCCCTGTAGGCTAAGCATCATGCCTCCAAAAATGGCAAATTTCGGAAGCCGTCGACTTTGACGGCGTCTCACATCGTCGAGGATGGAGATATGGAACAAAACTTGATGATTTCTGTTGAGGGACCATATGGGCTATTCAAAACTGCTGAGAGCCCAATTTCGACTTTCCCAATGTACCAGGGTTTATTCGAATCTTACGCGACACGCGTGATATGTTTCATACCGCTAAATTACTTAATTCTGTTATTATTTTGTTTCTTCAGATGATGCTCTATTGATTTAGCGCAAAAATTAATTAATTAAAATAAACTAAACCTGAGAAAATATATATATAAAATGGTGGAGTGATGGTGTGTGAGTTTTCCCAATGCAAAAAATGGTGAACGGCAGAAAGGACGGAGATCCGCGGTCCCTACTTTTAATGCTCTTTTAGAATGGCATATTATACGGTACAGATATCTGAACTTTTAAAAATCCGATTTGGTAAATTTTAAAAAAAGTTATTTCAGATCCTACTTCCTTTTGAAACGGTTTTGCCCCTAGGGGTCATGTTCCCGTTGCTTGAGTATCGGGCGATCATTCGACCAAGTTGAGCTATTCCCTATGCAGTATTACAGAGAAGGTGTTTTAATATAGTATTTGGTTGTCAGCTCCGTCTACAGTCTTTTCTTCTCTGGAAGGACTCCGATCCGATACGAGTGTCATCTCGATGAATGGGGAGTACGCCAAGGACGAAGTTTGTCTTGTCACCACTCTTCAATCCACTCTATTCAATGCTTCTACTGTTCATAGTGTCGAAGATCAACTAATTTTGGTTACGGTTGCTCAGATATTATTTTAAGCCTTTTTTACATACAGCTGCATTTACCACCTGACGTCGTCTTAGGGCGACCCTTTTTTCCACTCCTGAAATCATTTTGAATTTGTTTCGTTGTTCCAGTCGGCAGAGGTGAAATACACGTGCTGGGACGACGTTAGAGTTTATGGCCTAGTGGTCTAAGGCGTTTACATTTATGAGACATGGTATGATTTGCAGGCTGTGGTTCGAATCCCACACAGTGCAATTCCTTGTGCAACTTTTGCCAAATTTTGAGGTTAACCAGACATTCCTCTAAGCTTGGCAAACGTGTTTATGTACGGTAAGATTCGAACCAGCCCTCACGTTTCCTACCATGTTCCATAAATGCAAGCGCCTCAGACCACTCGGCCATGAATCTGGCGATACCCTTTTCATCTCTGCCAGTCGGATTTGTACCTCTCTTGGAAGACCTTTTACACGCTGGAAAGGTGCATATTTAAGAGACCTGCTCCGTAAGAATCGAGCACCCCGCGGACACGTTTGGCCTAGCAATGGGAACCAGTTGTCCATTCTTGGTAGGGTGGAGTGCCGTAGGCTCGCATTATGAAATTCGTATCTTAATGCATTTTTTGCATTTTTTCGGTCAATTTCTTATCAGTTTCCGGCTGAATAATAGTCATCAATGCTCGGTTGTTTTCATCATTGGTTAACATCTCTGAAGACGAGTAAGAACATACTGCGAAAAAAATAAGAGTATCGCTCATTTCTAATTCTTAGATTCTTACAGAGCGGGTCTCTTAAAAATTGCAATTGAATACTCCTCTGGAAACCTGATTTACATTATTTTTGCATTCTAAAATTGTTCGGAAAAAAATTATTTAGGCGTGGCGGGATGTGTCTCCGAAGATGATCCTTAGGCAAAAACAAGCATGGCTAACGACACCACGCTACCCCCATACATAATGTTTAGTCACTTTTGACACGTGTTAACGATTGCTTGACTCTTACACGAACGTGTTTTTAAGAATTATTTAATAGCCAAGTGATGATACTGATCTGTCCTTGTCAGGGTGATAAGACAGCTCGAAAATTTCAACTCGGAAAAAACATTTCGGAAATGTTTTGCAAAATTCCAAGAACGCACACATGTCTTTTGATGCTATTTTCTCCGGATCAAAATAATATTTTTTGTTTTGCTTTCATCATTTGTAATGTAAATCGAGTATAATTATCCATTAAAAAAAATTTCTAGAAAGTGAATTTTTAGTATAATGTTTCCGAAATGTTTTCCGAATTAATATTTCCGAAGTGTCATATCACCCTTGTCAGGAGTGGAGGGTGATAAGACATCTCGGAAAATGCCATCTCGGAAATTTTGGAAAACGCCCAAGAGCGCGCACATAACTTTTGAAGCTATTTTCTCTTGATTAAAATAATATTTTGTTTTTCTTTTCTTCAATTGTAATAAAAAAAAATCAAGTGGAAGCATCTGATAATAACAAGAAAATTTCGCAAAAAAAAGGATTTTCAATGTAAAGTTTCCGAAATGTTTTTCCAAGATGTCTTATCACCGAGCAGAGTGCGGAGATGAAGAGTAATTTCACTATTTTTCGAAAATCGAAAACTGATCGGTTATATCACAAAAATGATTCAAAAACTGTAGGAAGAGTTGCTTCCAATCGATCCATATATTCATGATCACTGTCCTTTTTTACACGGCCAAAAATATTCACATTGTTCCGTGTTATTCAAAACTCTTCATGGAGAGCCTGCGATTTAAAATCTCCTTACTAGTAATTCACCGGCCCAAGCATCACTCAGACAGAAACTCATTTTCATTCGCTGCCATCTTAGCCAACTGCCGCTCTATTCAAAACAAACTACAGTATCTCTCGCAAATCCTTTCTAAAAAGTATGCTATGATTTGCCTCACTGAGACATGGCTCTCTCCATCATTCCTTAACTCGCTTCTCTTAGGTGACCACGATCAATACTACAATGTGTTCAGAAGAGATAGAAACTCTAGAGGAGGTGGTGTTGCGATCATTCTACATTCGTCCATAAGTGCAGCACAGATTGCTGATGAGACCGTACCTGAATCCCACGAGTTATTAGCAGTAGATGTTGACATAAACGGCGACTTAATTAGGATTGTATGCGCCTACCGTAACCCCAAAGCGAGTACGATACAAACTGCTTCCCTTTCCAAATCAATACTTGACCTTTGCTCTTGCCCTCAACCTGCAATAGTCACAGGCGATTTCAATCTCCCTGATATTGACTGGTCAATATATCCCGCACCTCAACCGAAATCGATTATCCCTTCTTCGCAATCATTCCTTGACCTCTGTTTCTCAGCCAAACTAGCCCAATTTGTCCAAGAACCTACAAGAAAGCAAAATATCCTTGATTTACTACTGTGCAATCATCCCGGTCTCATCTCCCAAACTGAAGTGGGTCCCCCTTTCGAATGTCTGACCATTCAACAGTCGAATTCAAATTCACAATGAGTCATTCGACGCCCGCTTTCACTCTTAGGCGTGACTACAGAAATGCTGACTACGACCTCATTAATTCTCAATTAGCAAATATCGATTGGACAAGCGCATTTTCTAC
>BTRK01000003.1:24453952-24496644 GCA_036245805.1 Pristionchus mayeri | reverse complement strand
GTACCCATCTCCGACGACTCTTCTAGATACTCTTTCTCGCCCATTCCATCTTTCTCAACATCCAATCTCTTTTCCCTCATAGATCTTCTCTGAATGGTGAGCTCTCTCTCTCCTCCTCGACTCTTCCCCTAATTGATCTCCTCTCCTTTAATCTCTCTCTGTTGCCATAGTGTCTTCATGTCTCTTCATCTTATCTCTCGGATTCCCTCTCATCTTCTTCTCTTCCTTCATTACCACCATATTTATATCTGTCCCAACACTCCACTGACTCCATCATTTCAACAGAGCTATCTATCGATCTTCCCTTTCTCCCTCCGTTCAACTTTATTTCCATCCTCCGAAATGTGAGATTACTTTCTTCGCAGGGAAACCACTTGGATTATATATGAGCGGTAATGTAGATATAGAAAACGATGACTGGGGAATGGGAAAATAAAAAGAAATAGGGAAAATAATGAAGTAGAACTTAGAATAATACGTTGATAATCATAAAGAAACAAAGTGGTAATCATAAATGAGGGGGTACGAGATCACAGTAGAAGAGAAGGTAAGCATGGGGTAGTACACATAATAATCTCATTTGATATATTTTGTTCAGGCCGTTCGAACTAGAGGCGTGGCCCTTCCATTCGTGGGGTAATGATCGAATCAACTTCACTTTCCCTCGTCAACTCGAATTCGATATGGCAATGAGTCTCGAAGAGTGTCACAGAGCCATTTTCGAGTCTGGAGACGTCCCCGAGAGTGAGTCCCCCCTCCCCCTTCCTCCCCTCCCCCTCTCTATTCCCTCTTCAGAACCAGGATGGTGTCCAGCTACCTTCGACACAGTCCTTTGTTGGCCTGCTACTGCTCCTGGAAGTCACTCCGAGAAGCCGTGTCCCCCACTAAAGGGATTGGATCCATCGAGTGAGTGAGAGGAGATGAGAATGAGTGTCCCTCTTTGGTTCCCTCGGTTGCATCCGTCTCCCTCTCTCTTCCTTCCAGGGATGCTCCAGAAGTATTGTGAGTTGGATGGTAGATGGGCGACTAAGAATGGATCGAGTAACGAATGGGGATGGACTAACTACACTTCCTGCTTCAGAATGAACTTCGATGATGTCCTAGTAGGCATTCCTTTATTCTTTCTTACATGTTGAGAGGAGGTTTCTCACTCGGAGTACGGTAGCGAGTAGAGATATACTGTACCCTCTCTTGATGCAGAGTACTCGACCGCCCAATAGACCGTGTGCTATGTGGATTGTTGTGATAACGTGAATGGTCCCTTCTGCAATGACTCTCTCGTTCACTTCTACTCCTTCCTTCCTCCTCCTTCCTCCTTCCTCCTCCTCCTTCCTCCTCCTCCTTCCTCCTCCTTCCTCCTCCTCCTCCTCCTCCTCCTATTCGTGCATCAGTGTGATAACATACAGTGTGAATACTTTGGTTTCCAATCTTCTTCTCCTTTCCTTTCTTCCTCATTCTTCCTTCACTCATCTTTCTCTCTTCTCTTCAGAGTTCATCACCAAGTACTGCCACATCTCCGGTAGATGGCTTTCCTCTGGCAATTCAACTCATCCCGTCGATCCTCCTGGATGGGTCAACTACACCGTCTGTGCCACTGACAACGTCCTCTCCATGCTCTCCAATCTGGATTCAGACTCTCTACTGGTCACTCATTCGTTCTAGTTGTGCTGTACCCCCTCACTTTTCATCGTCGCCATTATTTAGACTGGTAGTAAACTTGGGTGGTCGAGACTCTCCCCTCCTATCTCTTCTTTCCTCCTCTCTCCTTTCATTCGATCACTTTCAGATAGCTCAAGAAGTGGCTAAAAATGCCCGGAAACTTGAGTTCGTGGGACTCGGTCTCTCACTTGTTTCTCTTCTCATCTCAATATTCATCTTCAGTTTCTTCCGGTAATATTTCAGACTCTTCGCTCTTTGAACTACCGTATTCTCCTGTTCTTAGACGATTGCGAGTCTTCCGCAATTTGCTTCATCTTCAATTGATGATTGCTATTCTGATGGTAGTGATCATTCGATTGATTCTCTACATCGATTTGATCTTCACTGATCAACATCGAGGCTCTGACAATGCCAGTTCACTCACCTCAGGAACGATCAATACTACGGTAGGTCACTCCTCGATCCGAGAGGAGTCGTCTCCTTTCCAGCCAGTCATTTGCGAATCAATGTTCTTTCTTCTCGAATATTTCAAGACTGTAGCCTTCGGATGGAGTTTCCTCGAAGGATTTTATTTGCACAATCAATTGGTTCTTACTGTATTCGCCTCAGAGCCCAAATTGATGCCCTATTTAATCGCGGGTTACGGTAGGCAATGAATCGATTGATTTGTGGTCACCAATGTAATCAGGAATACCATTGGTTCATGCTTCTTGCTGGCTTCTCTACATGTTCTTCAAGAATGGCAAATTGGAGAAATGTTTGGGATCGTACTATCTGGAGATGGAATTCTGGATTCTAGATGGGCCACGGATGGGAGAGCTGTTGGTAAGACCTTCCCCCCTCTCCCCCCCTCTCCTCCCCTCCCCCCCTCCTCTTCCCCACTCTCTATCCCCTCATTGCAGATCAATCTCTTCTTTATCTGCAATGTAATTCGGGTGTTGTGGAGTAAAGTGCGAGATTCACACAACACTTCCGAATTGGAAAGAATGAAGTGAGCCATTATATCACTACTATTCATTGGGGCGTACAATCGTAGCTGGAGACTAAAAATAGATACAAAACAAGTTTCTTGGGAGGACTTGAACATAGCAAAAAAGTATAATGATCACAAATTGGAGTTAAAGGAGGAGTAAAGACAAAAATGAATATTTGAATCTCTCATAATCACGACTTAGAACTACTCAACGATAAGGTGCTCCGAAACTTTCACATTGATATATCCATTCCGAATGATGTTATCGCTGGAAGTCAGCTCAGGAAAGTGCGGAAATTCAAATCATTAGAAGGACACTGCTTCGAAATTTCAATTTCGTCTGAAACTTCTCCTGTTTTGATCTCAGAATCTGGATGAAATTGCATCGGTTTCATAGTGTTTCTGAAACTTAAGTGATCAGTAGATAATGTGTTTCACGAACATTTCAAGTTTTGAATTATCTAGATTTGAATTTTGTGAATACCTCTCCTTTTCTAGATTTTCCATTTAGTCCTTTAAAGGAGGAGCAGAAATATGGGGAAGAAGGGAAAGGGTAGCGCGGGACGTAGCCTTTGCTGCTAATAACACACAACACTGTGAATAGCATGAACATTTTACTACCGTTCCTCCCCTCCTCCTCCAATTGATTGGCGGGGGGGGGGGGGTTCGTGGTGAAAGCCCGAAGCATTCAATTTTTCAAGTTTGCCTTTACTCCTCCTTTAACGGAGAGAATTAGAAAGGATGGAATGGATGGAAATGGCATGATTGCAGGAAGAGTGTGAAGGCAGCTCTGATGCTCATTCCACTGCTAGGAATACCCAACATCATGCAGACCATCCCATTCAGTCCCACTAAGGACAACATCATGGTGAGTACTTGGCTATTCGGTGTTCCTTCCCTCGCAATCCCTCCCCTACACACTACCAAGAGGAGGGCGACGTCGCAATCAACCAATCACTCAACCCCCACTTGCCTCTCCTCTCTCCTCTCCTCTCCTCTCCTCTCTGCAGGTCTTTGCCATCTGGACGTACTGTGCATCGTTCACTTACATGTATCAGGGGCTAATGATCACTATCATCTACTGCTTCACTAACAAAGAAGTGAGTTAAGGGGAAATCCTTTGAAGATTCCCTACATCTTTCGAACCACCTCTCATTCGAAAACCCATCTAGAGTTTTAGGAACGCATAATATTGATCCAGTATCTAGATAACAAAGTGAAAAAGTTTCCCAGTGGGATGCCTTGCACTTTTCCCAGAGTGATATTTGTGCGATCTGATGGATGATATTTTGAATCTCGATGGGTCGTCAATCAGATTATTATTCCGATAGGCGCGCATTAGGCACACAATTCAAAGTTCAGCGGGAAATTAGTTGAGAATAGTGGGTGAGAAGGATGTCTCCTCCTGTTGAAGGGAGGGGGGATTGTTCCTGTTAGAGTGTACTCAGAGGACTTACCTAACTGATGAATATTCGAAGAAGAGTATATAGTATCCTCTATTTGCAGGTGAATACGGTACTCAAGGGATTCTACTCTAGATATCGATTGACACATACCTCTACAAATGAGCTTCGAAGGGGATCTCGTAGCATGGCGACTCACTATCACGCTAAGAACGGGACCCTTTCGGTGAGATCTCCTCCTGTCTCTTCGTCCCTCTGCATGTTGAGAGTGTTGCATGAGTCCTTCAGATGACTCTTTCTTCCCTCGAGAACAACAATCACAACTCGCATCTTCCCAAGTTATCCAAGGCACAAGACTCCATTATGATTTGCATTCCTGTGAGAAGTTTGACTCACTTACACGTATGGCCTCTCTCTCTCTCTCACTCCCTTTAGTTATCGCTTTCCATGTCGATAGTTGGAAGATCTGAGTAGAAGTGTGCCAATCTCCTTCCCCTCTCCTTCATCTCTTCTTTCTTTCAGAGTGAGGCTGAATTGGGAGTGCGAGAGGTGGAAATATCGACGGAACGAACTCCCCTCACATCAACTCCTCTTCATTCTCACACTTACGAGGCGTCAGTTCCCATCTTTTCTCCCTCTCTCATCTTTCATTTCAGTGACAATGGAGATTCTCAACAGATCATCTTCACATAATTCAATCGATATCTCAATCGGGTGATCATTCCACATTGCGAGCGTGATTGGATGGAGTCTACGAGTGTCTTCCCTCCCTCCCCCTCCCCTCCCTCCCCCCTCAGATCGAACTTCCCCTCTCTTCATGCTCATCTCACTCCACATCACGTGTATCTCATCCTTATCTTCCATTTATCACTCCTTTCCATTCTCTTACTCGTATTTATGAGAGATGAACAATCGGGAATAAAGTGAGTATCACAATGAGATCGATGCCATCACAAACGAGATCCTTCCTTTCCAGAGGGGGGCGATCTCGTCTTACAGTACTCTCTCGATTCACTCTGCAAATCCTCTACTTCCTTCTTTCTTCCCCCTCCCTCTCACCTTGATGGCAGCAGATCGTGGATGGGGGGAGAAGAGAGCACTCTCAGTATATTCCCTTCGATCACATTCTACGTATGGGAATCGTCGGAAGACATAACGGAATCCGATTCGGAACCTGCGGGAGAACGAGAGTTACTTCAATTAGAGACTGAATGGAGTGACAGTGAGGACTGTCTGTCTATCCGAGAGAAGGGAGGACTCATCTAATGAGGAGAGGGGAGTGCACTAAACCTCTTGTTCGAGTAACAGTAGATGACTGGATTCGCAGCACAAGGGGCCATTGCCAGCCAGTACACGAACGTGTATCCGATGCCAGACTGCAAAAGATCTACCTCATCTCCTACCCCTTCCCTCCCTCTCTCCTTCCTCCTCTCTCTTCTACCTCTTCCCTCCTCTCCCCTCTCCTTATCCTCTCTTCTCTTCTCACCTCTATGTTGAAGATCTCGGAGAAAGTGTGATATCCGTGGTAGGGGAACCAACAAATCATGAATACTCCCACCATCAGAGCCACCATCTTGATCACCTGCGAAAGAGAGTGAGAGGGGGAGGGGGGGGGGGAGATGAATGGACACGCAAGGAAGGGAAGACTTCGTCACTTCTTCATATCCTACCCTTAGAATATGCACTATTTATAAATCTATCTGGTCACGATCAGTTGGACTTAAAACTTTCCAAAGTGGTGCACTCTAAATATCTAGTACATTACGTGGTAATATTATTCTACGCCATATAGTATCTATCTATACTGCATATTTCAAGCACATAATTTTTAATGTGTTTTCCAACGTTGTCAAAAATGGTTATGGTTTCAAATAAATAGTTTGCTCACTTACTTTTCTCTT
Organism: Pristionchus mayeri; assembly: GCA_036245805.1. NCBI lineage: Eukaryota > Metazoa > Nematoda > Chromadorea > Rhabditida > Neodiplogasteridae > Pristionchus > Pristionchus mayeri. The sequence continues at coordinate 24,490,708 of BTRK01000003.1, read as the reverse complement.
TGCTTTTCCAGGATCGATAGAACGATGAGTCGATCGAAGGAGTTGAGCCTTGCTTGATTCACGAAGAACGAAGGAAATACGAGTGAATGTTAGAGCGAGGATTATTAGAGGAAGAGCGTACTGGAGAACGAAGAGACTACGATCATACCTGCGAAGGAAGGGAAGGAACGAGATTAGGAAAGAGTGCAACACTGCATACTCATCTCTCCATTCACTCTCCCATGACCTACCATTGCCCCAATGGAATGCCCAAATACTCTTGAGATGAAGGAAATGCCATGAAACAAGTGGTAGGAGTCTTGATAGAATGAGTGGAAGAATCGTAGAAGACCCCCGTAGTGATGTTGTAGAAGAGGACTGGAAGGAGGGATGGGGGATTCTCGTGGAAGGGATCCATTTACTATTAGGGAGGGCAATCAGAGAGGAGAGACACCAGATGATTCCTATGCGGATCAAGGCTTGTCTGATAGAGAGAGGACGACGATACAGAGGATTCACCACTGCTTGGCATCTGAGAAGAGATGGAGAGAGTGGGGGGGGGGGGGGGAACCATACCGATCCCAGCTCAGAGCCATCATCGAGAAGACGGAAACACACGTGGGAGCAACTCCGAAGAAGAGAGTGACGGGACACAGATCTCCATATCTGAGAAGGACGGAGTGGAGTGACCTAGAGGGGAAGAATCACCTCCAATTGAAATATACATTGTAATCCCATGAGGTTCCCACGTTGAAAAGAGCGATGAGAAGATCAGCCAGAGCCATGTTGAAGAGGAAGATGTTGAAGGCATGATGCATTACCTGAAAGTAATTCCTCTCGAGTGAAGAGGAAGAGGAGAAGAGGAAGAGGAATCAGTGGAACCACTCGAGGGGGAAAGACGGAATCCACTATCTACCATTCCCTTTCCTACTATTCACTAAAAGAGAAATCCTTGAGGCGATATCTGTGATGGATGATAGGAAGAGGATGGAGCCCTTCCCCCTTCTCCCTTCCTCTACTCACTTTGTGTCTGTAGATGATCCACATGACGACGATGTTTCCCGTGATGGAAGCGACGATGAGAGAGACGAAGAGGAAAGCCACCAATCCAGCCACCAACCTCAACCAATCCTCCACACGATATCACATACTAAATCTATCCTCTTTTCTCCTTCACTGACACTATTAATGACAAAACGAATCCTTTTTCTTCTCTAATACATTCGATTATCATTTTCTTTACATTTAGATGCGTAAATAGGCAACACGAAATGTGGAAGGGGGTAATTTGAGCCTTCTACGATTCTTGGGGGGAGTTGATAAGTGTGCCAGAAGTGAGAGAGATGCCAGCTGAGTCAATAGGAGATCTTCACTCACAGAGGAGGATTCGAAGGAGAACAGTAGACTGAAGATCCATTGATTATCTCTCTTCTCTCGCAGATGGAAATTCCCTCGTCCAAGAGACGGGCCAACGTTGAATCATTCATATCATCTGACGAAGGAGATCATTGAGAAGAAAGAATGAATGGAGAGGAGAACGAATTGGAGGAGGAGGTGGAAGACGTATCCCCCCCCCTCCTACGACTCCTTTTTTTGATGGATAAAAGGATAATGAGAATGAGCGTCTCAATTGATGTGTAAAACGAGAAGTCGAAATAGTCGTCACAAAAAGGGGAGGGACGAAGAGGGAATAGATCAGAGGGGTGGAGTCAAGAGATAGGGGAAGAGAGGAAGGGAGAGAGGAGAGTTAGATGGAGAGAGATAGTTCAGTAAGTGAGATGGGATATTTTGTTAAGATGGGATCGGAAGAAGCATACAATGGATATGTTTAGAGAGAAGGGGCAGATCAAGGGGGGAAGGGTGGGAAGGTTGGGGGAGCTGTAGATGAGAATAGAGGGATGAAGAGGGTACATCGATATATCTGAGAATGGACTGAGGATGGGAATGGGGAAGGAATGAATGGAGTGGAAGGACGGATCTTATTTCAAGCCACCATCCAAAGAATCAGCCATCCATTATGAAAGCTTTATTTCGGTTAAACAGATACATAATATACGGTGTGATTGAATAGATACAGGGAGTGTCACTCCCCACCCATCTCTCTTCTGAGTGCTTGAATCTCGTGGAATCTTCCCCTCTTCATCACATTGAACATCTTCTCCAATCTCTTCCTTCGTGCTCTTCTCTTCTGAGCAGCTGATTCATCTCCTGCTGCTTCATATCCATCTACAGTTCCTCCGATTCCACTGGTCTGAGCCTCCTCTTCTGCCTCCTCCTCCTCTCCTTCATCCCCTTCCTCTTCTGCTCTTTCCTCTCTCCTCTCCCAATTCATCAGGGGGCTTCCTCCATTATTTTCCATCCAACTCAATTCTTCCAATTGTGAAGCCTGCAATCAAATTCCATCATAATCTAGAAAGTCCTTACGTGGGAAGGAAAGACTTCCACGTTTCAGAAATAAGATCTCTTCTTTCAAGAAGCACTCATATTTCCTCATTCCACCTCCTCGTAGATCAAACTGAGTAATGCGGATACACTCCACTAATTAACATAAAGTACAATATAATATATTTAAGAATTATATATGGATAATCTAGTTCGAAACATACCTCTTGTCCCAACTGACCTAGGAAATTCTTAATCATATTTCCCATCTCGTTTCCTCCTCCCTGAAATTTATCTTTTACAACGAACGATAATTACAAATTCGTGAGACTTCAACATTCTGAAAATTAGAAGAACAAGAGAGTATCTATTTAGCACTAGCAATCCAATGGAAGAGTAAACTAATTTTGCTTTATTGCACAAGTTTCTTATTCTTATTCTGACCTCTTCCCTTCTCTTTCTTTTTCTCTTCTTCCTCGCTTCATCAATTGATTCGCCCGAATCAGAATCCATCACTTCTCTCCTCAATTTACCCAATTATTAATTAGCTGAAACGTACTTTGGTAACTAAATTAACGATCTCTAATTACACAATAGTTCCGGAATACATCATAGCTTATCAGTGCTAAATTATACATTCATCAGGGATGAAAATGTAGCTGGGACTAACGATGGTTTGTCTCTCATCTCCTTGGCTGCCTTATGGAGAGCAGTGATGTAGGTGCCTTTCCCGATTCCGTGGCCGCGAGCCTTTTCGAATGCTTCAAAGAGAACTACCATCCATCACTATTTAGTTTCTCCCCAATTATTACAACAAATCGAATAAAAAACCTATAAAGCAATATTGACCTTCGATGGCCTCATGAGAACTCCATCCGAGGCAATCAATGAGAAATCGACACACGAGATATCCACTCCTATTCACTCCTCTCGTACAATGGATACCGATTAGAGCTTCTGGAGAAAGGTAGAGAGTCAGTTACTCATCCCATAACCAACTTCGAATGAGCAGCACTCACTCAAGTTTATGTCGTAAGAACAGCTTTGAGGCCCGTCTATTTGTCCCCGCTAAACTGACCTTTGTCATCACTCTTCTCGATGAATTTTTGAATGGCTCGATTAAAGCTGTCGACAATATCGTCTCTCTCGATGAAACCACGACCAGGACAATACAGCTTCTCGTATTCGATACACCTGATCATAGAAGAGATCACTCTCGCATCACAACTCAGTATATGCAAGAAGAAAAGCACACAAGATTAAGGTTACTCACATTCCCTCAATATCACGCTTGTCATAATATCGATTCGTGTCAGTCAGGTCGACCACAATCCCCAGCCTCTGATTACGCTCAGCTACCTAAAATATTTTACATTATTAAAGAATGATCAAGAGACGAGCAAACCATTCTGAGAAGGTGCGAGACTGTAAACTCTCTTCCGGCCGGGATTCGGTTGTTGAGACTCTCGTTCAGAGGAGTTTTGAAGATTATAAAACGTGTTCGAGGAATCACCGCGCCCAGAGGTGTGTACTTGTCCCATCTAGAGAGAGTATGTCTAATGATGATTATGGAAAACAATAATGTTTGTTATAGAAAACTCATACTAACAGACTTGTAAACGTAACTGACTTGCAAGAAAGGAAAAGGAACGATAAATGTCTCACTCTTTCGGGACCACTCGGTTGGTGCGCACCATGTAATGCACACTGGCGGCAAAGGTATAATACCACAAAAGTTATAAAGAATAGGGAGAGAAGCTTCTCCCGAGAACGAAGAATGAATAGAAAGGATAGCCGGCTTTTTAAAATGGATGGCCAGCTTCGAAAGACTTCGAAATGGATTCGAATGACTCGTACTACGGTCAACGGCGGTTCTTAATCCAATCACGAACTAATGAATTTCATTTTATTTTTTAAATATCTATTTATATATAGTTTGTGGACAATTTTCAACAAGAATATGCTCCGTGATAATGGAAAATGGTAAAAAATAAAATCTAATATTCGATTTCCAAAATTGCATAATTCGACAGATATATATATGTACAATTTGAGATCAAACTGTGCCTCTAATGACAGTATGTACGATATGAACAAGAAATATAAAAACTATATATAAAAACAAACTATTTCTCTTTGCTTGAAATATCGATGACTTTTGTCTTTGTTCTCTTTCCATTCGGCATTTTTGGTGTTTTCTTCACCGCGTTTCTCGCTAATTTGAGAAGTTGAGAAGTTTTTCTGAATGAAATTTTTGTCCTCTTCTGTAATCTCACTAACTCACTGCAATCCTCCATCGGGAGCTCTCCCTTTCTCATCCACGTAACGAGCCACGAATCGTTTCTTAATTTCATTAATGACGTATGTTGAGGGAGTAGTTGGAATTGTTCACCCTTCTCTGTGAGATTCGCAATTCACTCGAAGTGCTGGGGATTATACTCTGTAGTATATATTTGAGTAAGAATGTTGCATTCTACAATAGGGAATTATGGCGAGGAAGAGGCTATTGAAGAAGGATTGAGGGGAAGGGACTAGAAAATCAGACCTGGAAAACCAATACTATAACTAATCGATTCTCCACATTGCATTCAATGGATCCCGAGAAGAAGGAAGTGCAGAAGTCGGAAGTGAAGGATACTGTATCCATTGATTGCCCCTTCCCTTCGAAAATCCCTCGTTTACCTATGAAGGCATTCGTGAGCACTGCTACATATTGGATAAAAGTCAGAATGTTGAGCCAAATACCAATTCCTGAAAAGAGAGAGATTGAGAGGGAGAGGGAGGAGGAGGGAGGAGGAGGGGGGGAGGGGGAGGGGGGGGGGGACAGACCTGGTAATCTCTCTGGAATGGGTCGTCGATTGAACCATACTAAACGAGAGGCATCTATCCGAATATCGATGAGACCAATTATGAGAGCGAGAAGAGGTGCAAGTGGGAAGAGGGCTGCGAACATCTAAATTGTAGGAGTAGGGGGGGGGGGGCGATGGGGGAGGGGGAAGAGGGGAGGAGTGCGAACCATTGTCGTCCCGAAGAGAATCGCTTTCTCACTCAGCTCAGAAAGTACGAAATCGCCAGGATTTGGTTTGATCCACTCCCGAATGAGGATATTCTTCTCTCGTTCTCCCTTGATCATCTGAAGTGGCTTGAGATCTGACTGTGTCTCAGTCCTCTTTCACTTCTTCAATCGTCACTTCTCTTTCCTTCCTACTGAATCGAGCCAGTTTGGCTATTCGAACCAAGTATCTGCAGTGAGTCTTAGTATGCATGGAAGGGAGTGATACTCACGGGATTACGATGTCTTTCGACCACTTGGGGAATGGCTTGACGATGAGATGGATGAGGAGTTGAAGAGCGAGTAGAGAACCACAAGTCCCCTCCACGCACACATCCTTGTACGTGGGACCGAGACCGAAGAGACCGTCACGTTGGAATCCCTAGAAGGAAGAGGAGAGAGGGAGGGGGGGGGGGGACTCACGTTCGATTCTGGTCTCACGAATGCAATGTAGAACAACGACGTGTAGTTATTCACAAATTGAAATGCGAAAAGCTTTATGATAAGAGCATTCTGATATTCGGTTTGAGTTCGATGATTCTCTGGAAAAATGTTATACATATAAGAGAGACTATCTGAGAGAATCGAGCAATTTTACCCATGACCCGTACAGCAAAAAATGGATTTCTGGTTTTAGTAGGTGCTTAGGGTAAACTTTTCACGTAGATTTCGAAAATCGACCTTAGGAAGCCGCATCTCCGACCCCTCATTCCGTGTGGTGCACCCCATTGGTGAGGTCGGTTTTTGTATCTTTTGAACTGCTCATCCAAACTTCATAAATGTATAGTAATGCTGAAAGAACTCGACTAGATAAGCATTTTTTCTGTTAGAAGTGAAGAGCTAGCTCACCTGGGTAAAAAGTTACAGTCATTTGAAATCTCAAATTGCCACCCTGGAAATTTTCTAAGAAAGGGGGAAAAATAAATACTTTCATTAGATTCCCCTTTCAAAAGTACTCTAGAGTACCAAATTTGAAGGAAAAAAGTGTTCTGGCATCCAGTCAAATGATAGATCGAAGACCTCGGATTTGAATTATTTTTTAACGCAAAAATCGATTTTTTTGGGAAAAACTTTTTCAGATGAAGTTCTTGTGAACTTTGATGTGGAAATTCTGATTCGTTGAAAATACGCCAGAAAATTTATATCTCGTGAAATGTTGAGTTATCAATTTTTTTGACCTCAAATACTCCAATTTTTGGAATTTTGAGAGGATTTTTCCCATTTTTTGTGGTCGAAAAAATTGATATCTCAGAATTTCACGAGATATAGATTTTCTGACGTATTTTCACTCGTAGAATCAGAATTTCCACATCAAAGTTCACAAGAACTTCATCTGAAAAAAGTTTTTCCCAAAAAATCGATTTTTTCGCTAGAAATCATTCAAATCCGAGGTCTTCGATCTATCATTTGACTGGATGCCAGAACACTTTTTTCCTTCAAATTTGGTACTCTAGAGTACTTTTGAAAGGGGAATCTAATGAAAGTATTTATTTTTCCCCCTTTCTTAGAAAATTTTTCAGGGTGGCAATTTGAGATTTCAAATGACTGTAACTTTTTACCCAGGTAGCTAGCTTCATTTCCAACAGAACACAATGCTTATCTTGTTGAGTTCTTTCAGCATTACTATACATTCATGAAGTTTGGATGAGCAGTTCAAAAGATACAAAAACCGACCTCACCAACGGGGTGCACCACACGGAATGAGGGGTCGGAGATGCGGCTTCCTAAGGTCGATTTTCGAAATCTACGTGAAAAGTTTACCCTAAGCACCTACTAAAACCAGAAATCCATTTTTTTTGCTGTACGGATGTATGTGAATCCTCTCAGTAGTCTCTCATAACTTATTCCATGTAATAAATCGAACCCCATTCTGTCAATCGATATACGATTCCGGAATAGATCATTCCAAGAAGCATCGTTGAAGAAGTGTTCAGGATTGATGGAAGGAAATTGATAGAGAGTGAACACAACCAATTGAACTGAATAGATGTGCATATGCGTGGACTCTGTATCTCATGGACCTCTACGGTGCATTCGAGATACTGCAGAGCAAAACATTTGTAGAGAATCACTCCGATCACAGAACAGACGACGATTCCCATGGAGAAGAGGACGAAGATGAGGGAGACACTCATCTTCAGCCATCCAATCCACGAGGGATACACTATCAGAGTCTCCCCTGTTACCGCATCCTCAATATTTAGGGCATTCGTAGACATAATATGTACTTAATTTGTATGTGGCATACAGTATGTCAATCTAATAATGAAGTTACGAAATTAGGACTTTCAAAAAAATCATATATTTCTCTAGACATATTACAGGGTGGCACAAAAATGTTGGCGCAACTTTGAATTGCTCCCATTTCTAACGGATGTCCCCATCCCAAACTTTTAGCATTACACGGCTAAGGTAATTTTTAACATACACTTTAAGTAACAGTGTCCTATTCATAACAATTTACGAGTTTCAACTTCTGAAAAAAATATGGTCTGTAAATGTAGCTAGATTTTTCATACAATTGAATTTGGTTCTTCATCGCCGCATTGCACGAAGACTATTGATGTAATAGTCACACTGTTCATCATAATAAAAACCGCATTCGGTGACTTAGAATATGTTACTCATTTAATTCACATAGCTTCCGAAACTTCCGAAACGGACGATGAACGGGCTGAATATGAACGGCGTCCCAATGAAATGTTTCAGATTAAACCATCTTAATTCTCCGAACTGAAAAGCTACCCAATTCGTTTAAAGGAGGAGCACAGCGTGTCAGAGTGAATCTAAACCCTCATTTGGAGGGGAGCGGAGGAGGGGAGCGAGAAATTCGATTCATTAAACTCATTTTGAGCGGTCGCTCTCGTAATTTTTTTATAGTACCTTCTTTGAAAGGATGTTGTACGAAACCTAAAATGAAAAATGAAAAATCTAAAACCATTGATTTGTAGCCTATTGATTTTTCTATCGTTCTATGAAATTCACAAGACGTCATCTTAACTGTGAGCTTAGATCTCGATCGATTAACACGGATCTCAGTTAAAAATGCAGCAAAATGAGACCCTTTTGCGACAGAAAAAAAATTTTGATCGTAGATTTCCGTGAAGATGTTGTAACTAGGTAACGTGAGGCCGATGAAAACGCTAATCCACTTCGTTTGTCGAAATTTGCATGTTTACGGGCAGTAATGACCTACTGCTCAAAATGGCCGTAAGTCGGTCAATTTTTGGCCTACAGCGAGCGAGTTTTTCCAATCTGTGCGTAATGAAATTGTCTATAAGCTGGTTCGATTACAACACGATGAAAAGTGCCATCTTCATACAGTAAACATGGAAAAACAGTTTAAATATTAATGTTCACAAAAATTTTCTCATTACAACACGATTTTTATTGGAGATTCGGATTCCCCATACTCGATTTGAGGTAACTGTATTTTTCATTTGTCTTGGATCCTGCTTCTACATACTGCTACTCAATGGGCAGAACCTGGACTTGGTTGATTTTTTTGATAAAAATACATTTCGGTGTGTCTCTCTCCTCTGAATTATGTAAATCAGTAAAGTAAGACCAGTTTTGGAAAGCTAACGAAGAGATCTACAAATATGACTCAGTGATCCAAGACATAAAAGTGGACCGTTTTTGAGTTATCACGAGCACAGGAAAGTTTCAACGTGTGATCATTCCAATCAACGATTCTCTCGCTAAATGCCAATCAATTGGAATTTACTAAATAACTCAAAAACGGTCCACTTTTAAGTCTTGGACCACTGAGTCATATTTGTAGATCTCTTCGTTAGCTTTCCAAAACTGGTCTTACTTTACTGATTTGCATAATTCAGAGGAGAGAGACACACCGAAATGTATTTTTTATCAAAAAAAATCAACCAAGTCCAGGTTCTGCCTATTGAGTAGCAGTATGTAGAAGCAGGATCCAAGAGAAATGAGAAATACATGTACCTCAAATCGAGTATGGGGAACCCGAATCTACAATAAAAATCGTGTTGTAATGAGAAAATTTTTGTGAAAATTAATATTTAAACTGTTTTTTCATGTTTACTGTATGAAGATGGCACTTTTCATCGTGTTGTAAGCGAACCAGCTTATAGACAATTTCATTATGCACAAATTGGAAAAAAATCGCTCGCTGTAGGCCAAAAATGTACCGACTTACGGCCATTTTGAGCAGTAGGTTATTACTGCCCGTAAACATGCAAATTTCGACAAACTAAGCGGATAAGCGTTATCATCGGCCTCACGTTACCTATTCTCAACACCTTCACCAAAATCCACGATAAAATTTTTTTTCTGTCGTATTGGTTCCTGCGATCTTACAGGAGATCTGTGTTAAGGAAGGAAATCTCACTTTTTGCCGATTTTCGGCACTTTTTCGAGGTTTTCTCACTTAAAATAAAATTCCAAGGCGATTCAGAAAATAATGCAGTCATAATAATAATTTAATCAACCGAGCTTCTTGATCTCGACCATATAAGTCGGAAGTTTCGGCAAAAACGCTGTTTACCACCAAAAATGAAGGGAATTGGTATGAAACATATTCGAAAGCAAAATGTTTCACATATCTGTAAGATGCAAGATGTGATTTTAGTTATGTTTCACTCAAAATATATACACTATTATCTGATTATCCCTGTGATCTCTCACAACAGACCGGGATGAATCGGAGGGATTAGAGGGAGAGAGGAAGTGGAAAGTCTCCGCCACGCAAATGAGGTTTTTGATTCACTCTGACACGCTGTGAGGAGTAAATGCAAACGCGCGCCCGGTTGGAATATGTTTCATCTAGCGACGCACTCTCTTCAAGTCGCGTGCTATCTCGCCCCCTTCCCTGAGCTTTCCCTGATCTGGCTCCCAGCCAATTAGCTATAACTCTGTTCGGAATGGAGATATCAATGTGAAAATTTCGGAGCTTCTTATCGTTGTGGAGCTCTAGGCAGTGCAAATGATAGCTTCAAAAATTGCATGTTGGCTTTACGGGGGGGGGGGGGTGACAAAACGAACACCGACAAAACGGAAACAAATCACAGCTCCGACCGGATTACACTTAGGGACTTGCGAGTTGTTGCATTGTTACCAGTATGAGCTCCACTACATTTCGATATATAAATATTGTCACCAGGCGATATTGAGTTTTACTCCAAATCAACGACCCGGGGTTCATGGAATGTGGATTTCCATGAACCCCTATACGTTAAAACTCAATATCGCCTGGTGACAAGATTTATATAATGAAATGTAGTGGAGCTCATACTGGTAACAATGCAACAAGTCGCAAGTCTCTAAGCCGCATCCCGTAGGAGCTGTGATTGGTTTCCGTTTTGTCGGTTTTCGTTTTGTCACCCCCCCCCCCCCCCCGGCTTTACTCCTCCTTTAAAGTTACCGGACGAGGACAAAATTGACCCCCTATTTTTTTGTCCTCCATCGAATAGCCGATGGCTGAATTAGTTGAGAATGAATATACAAAAATGCTAAAAATCAATAATAGCCTCAAGGTAAAGCCGGAAATGATCAGCGTAATCCCGCGCTCTCTCACTTTTGCATACTCTCTCGTAAACGCGACCAGATCAGGGTCAGATCAGGGTTTCGTCCTCGTCCGGTAACTTTAAGTGTAATCGCTATACTCAATCATCAGGGTTTGCAAATATGTACTCAATACCCAGTTAGATACCAATCGCGATCAGGGTAGTTGCCCAAATGGTTCTACTTGACACTATTGGTGAATTATTTTGATGTGAATTTCCGCTGTTCAATATTATCCATTTTTACGCTTCTAAAATTCATAATTCGACACTGTTAAAAGCCATAAAAACCCTTATATCACGCCATTCACGTAAGAATCGAGCTAAATTCCCCATTTCTCGGATTTGACCAAACACGGGTATCTGAAGTATTTTGAGGAATGAGTAGCTCCACCTCTACCAGAAAGATCCTGAGAACTTCATTTGCGTACCATCATTCTGAAGGTCATGGCACCGGGTCGTTGGTTCTGGTACCCACCTTTAACATTGATTTTCTCAGTTATCCTGCACTTTTGGTGAAAATTGCTCCCTGAGTGACCCCCAGTACTTTTCAGAGCTCTATCCATGTGTACAAACTAGAACTCATGAAAATGGCTTTTAACAGTGCTACATTCATGACCAATTATCTCGAAAATCTATCGAAAGGCGCAGCTGAAATTTCAGGTTCGTATAGTACTTTATGAGAGCTTTAAAATGAGGGGTTTGCGGTCTCTGAGAGAGGAGCACAAATGCCTCTTTGGTAGCTTTGAAGTTTCGAGTCAATTTGAAGTCGTTTTATTAGTTGCAGACCGCGCGTTTTCTCAGGCGCGACATAGAATGAAGGGGTGATTTCATTTTTCAACTATGTTTCAGAAATTTATGAAATATTATTCAATCAATAATGAATGAAATTTATTTAGGTTACCGTTGAAACACAGTTGAAAAATGAAATCACTCCTTCATTTTACGTCGCGCCTGAGTAAACGCGCGGTCTGCAACTAATAAAACGCCTTCAAATTGACTCGAAACTACAAAGCTACCAAATAGGTATTTGTGCTCCTCTCTCAGAGACCGCAAACCCCTCATTTTAAAGCTCTCATAAAGTACTATACGAACCTGAAATTTCAGCTGCGCCTTTCGATAGATTTTCGAGATAATTGGCCATGAATGTAGCACTGTTAAGAACCATTTTCATGAGTTCTAGTTTGTACACATAGATAGAGCTCTGAAAAGTACTGGGGGTCACTCAGGAAGCAATTTTCACCAAAAGTGCAGGATAACTGAGAAAATCAATGTTAAAGGTGGGTACCAGAACCAACGACCAGGTACCAGGACCTTCAGAATTGGGGTATGGCAATAAGAAGTCGGGCTATTGTTTAGGGACACTAGTAGAGCATAAAACCGAAGAAACCTCGGTTTGGGTAATTCTGTCAAATCCGACGTTGAGATCAATTCTTAGGTGAATGGAGTGATATGGCCGTATTGAACAAACTCCAAAAAATCTGGATTTTATGCCACAAGAAGTATGACATCGCAAAATGCCTATTTCTCCGCCTCTAGTATTCATGGAACCATTTAGTTAAGAGTACCTTAAAGTGGAATGGTTCCCCTCTATGATCAACTTGATTAATCGATTTTTGCTTATCTGGTAATCTCTAACCACGATTTTTTCGAGCAAATCAATGAGATCAATGTGACGAGCTACCCATTTGGATTTGACATCGCTAGCATGCACAATCCATTTACTTGGATTCTGTGAAAGTATGGTGTAGGTATGGTATGGATGAATAGTCAGACTTAAGCAGAGATTCTAACTCTTAGATATTAGCAAGATATTCGAGGCAACAGTCAATACTTTTGTGCCACCTGTACATATGAGGCCGTTTGCCTAAGAAACGAGCAGATTCGGTGAGTTCTGGCACAGTCCAAAAATCTCATTTCTCCGAAACTCAGTGATTTGGAGTTATTTAAGGTGCTGAAAACAGTGGGCGCATTCATTTTGTCCCCAGAGTCGCCGTTGGCTCCAGACGACGTCACGTCGAAAACACACTTTCTAATATGGCGTCTAATATTCATGTTTACTGTATGAAGATGGCACTTTTCATCGTGTTGTAAGCGAACCAGCTTATAGACAATTTCTTTACGCACAGATTGGAAAAAAATCGCTCGCCGTAGGCCAAAAATTGACCGACTTACGGCCATTTTGAGCAGTAGGTCATTACTGCCCGTAAACATGCAAATTTCGACAAACGAAGTGGATTAGCGTTTTCATCGGCCTCACGTTACCTAGTTCCAACATCTTCACGGAAATCTACGATCAAAATTTTTTTTCTGTCGCAAAAGGGTCTCATTTTGCTGCATTTTTAACTGAGATCCGTGCTAAAGAAGAACGTGTAATGTGTGCACTTTCCGAGTGTGTTTCAAATTATTTTTTTAAACCTCAACCGAAAGTCGGTATTATCTCATACTAACTGTGTGTAGAGTATAACCGTTGGCGATAACAATTCACTTCTGAACTCTCTTGGAGCTCTTCCAAAAACACCAGAATATCGGTTTTCCCAGACCTCGAAAATTGGTCCCTATCTATACATGGCTATATTCTCGTGGGGATAACCTCTTTAATGCTCCAAACAATAAGTCAATAGGGTGACGTTGAATGAAGTTATGATAAGTTTTAAAAATGTTTCCAAACTTTTGCACAGTCCTGTATGTATCTATTATTGTATAGATCTTATAGATAATATCTTAATTTTTTTTTGATTTTCTGGGTTTTCCATGAGATTAAAAAATAAAAGGAAAATATCAGTCCTGATCAAGAAGATAAGAATGCAAATAGGAGTGAAAGAGACAATCTCAGTTGTCGTTCCAACGAATTGTGCCCGATCGGACTCCGTCTCTCGAACTGATTCACAATCCCATTCAGAGGTGAGCACTGCACTGTTCCGATGCCAGACTGTGAGGAAGATGGAACCTGCAGGAGGGGGGATTGCAGGGGGGTGGGAGGGGATGGAGGGGGGGGGGGGAGTTGAGGGGGGGGGGGTGGGAGATGGAGGGGGGTTGGCTGCCACGACAAGAAACGAACCCCAGATTGACATGATAACTGCAAAGAATGCAGTGAGTTCAGTATCGAATGCATTCAGAGTCCATTTGGAGAAAACGAAGAACAATTGAGTGAGACTGCAATCCACTTCTTTTTTTCTCACTTTCTTCAAATTTGATAAAGGCATTAAGAGGAGGGATCTGAGATGTGACTAATTCTGTAATTTCCCGGACATTAAGCTCGGACTGTGATTCACGCCATGGGGCTCTTCGGACAAAGAGTACTTAGAGTCTTAATTTGAAATTTAACAGCTATTCCCCCTTTATCGCGCAAAGTGACTCGAAAGGTGCGGGAACAGTGAAAAATCATGAAAATGCATATTTTCTTAACGAATAAAGTTATACTCGAAATTTATTTTGCGTTATGTTAAGTAGATATGCCCTCAGTGTCCTGAGGCACTACTGAAATATAATTCTTATCGATTTCGATATCAATATATAATATTTTACCACATTTTTCAATTTACCCGATAGGTTGCATGTTCCCCTAAATACCGGGACTATGTTCGTCCGCCAGATTGGAGCCTGTGCAGTGCTGATTCATAATATATACAACAAGAGAAAATTTCAAGTACCGTAACCCAAGAAAGTTTGACTTAAAATGTAGGAATGCCGTTCCATGCTCGCTATTAATTCCAAATTATCAAAGTTTTTGGAGAATTTATTGAGGCATTCTGTCCAAATCCGAACGAATATCACCCACAGGTTTTATTTCTGTCGAAATTTCGCATGAATCTTCCGAATTCATGAAATCTAAAAATCGTCTTTTCACTTAACAGCTGAAAAATGCAAAATATCGATAACATTTTGAGCTGATATAGAGATTTGCGCAAAATTTCGATAGAAATAGAGTCTCAAATTGATATTCGTTCGGATTTGGACTGAATGCCTCCATGAATTCCCCAAAAAAGATCAATAATTTGAAAATCATGTCGAGCCTGGAACCACATTCCGACATTTCAAGTAAAAATATCAAGGCTAGAGGTAGTTGAAATTTTTACTTGTTGTTTATATTATGAGTCAGTGTTTCACGAGTTCCAACCTGGTGGACGAACATAGTCCCGGTCTTTCCGGGAACATGCAAACTATCGGGTAAATTTAAAGATGTGGTCAAATATTATATATTGATATCGAAATCGATAAGAATTATATTTCAGTAGTGCCTCCGGACACTGAGGGCATAACTAACATAACGCAAAATAAATTTCGAGTATAACTTTATTCGTTAAGAAAATATGCATTTTCATGATTTTTCACTGTTCCCGCACCTTTCGAGTCACTTTGCGCGATAAAGGAGGAATAGCTGTTAAATTTCAAATTAAGACTCTAAGTACTCTTTGTCCGAAGAGCGCCATGGCGTGAATCGTAGTCCGGGCTCAATATGCGGGCAGTGGTGAATATTCTCCGATCAGGCTTCTGAAACTGTCGCAAAAGACTCGCCAGTCCTCGCGACCCGATAGACTCTTTTCCAACTTTTTCAGTTCGCCCTCGGCCTCACGATATTTTGTAACGGCTACGCTGCCGGGATGAGAAAAAAGTCGTGCTCACGCCGGTCCAATGTCGGAAGATTTAGGGAAAAACGGAAAAAAAGGATTGCTAAATCGCAACACTGTATCCCAAATGGTTGGCCGCTGAACTTCGTTTATGTAGCTAGGAAAGGGAATCGCGAGCAGCGTTATAACCGAGATGGTAAAACGCTATAACCGCGCTATAACTTTAACCTATAACCATATAGTGCTATAACCGAGATGGAGACAAATTGGCAGTTGAACTGTGTGTTTTCGGTCTGAGAAGTGCAATGGTAAAGATCCGCGGTATGTGCGATGATTTTGACGAATTATGGCCAAAAAATTATTTCGTCATATTGCATAATAATGATGCAAGACCACATTTTTAAAGTGCTTGCCAAGAGTGGTTTCCAATGGTAAAGGTCGGGTTCATGAGCAATGCCTTAGAACCGAGATACCAAATGATTGCCTCGTTTTAAATTGTAAAGACGCAAGTGTTATCGATTTTGAGAAAGATAGCTATCGTTGCTTACAAGGCTCCCCGCTTCGCGGGTCGCCATTATTGGGAAAGAAGTTCAGATGTGTACAATCAGGTACATGAGAGTTTGGGACCAGGGAAGTATTATGCGTACATGTACATGTTGTTGGGACCAGGAAAGTATGGGACCACGAAAGTATGGGACCAGGAAAGTATTCGGACCAGCAAAGTATCATGCCCACACGTGTATGCTTTGGGACCAGGAAAGTATGGGACCGGGAAAGTATGAGACCAGGAAAGTATGGGACCATGAAAGTATGGGACCAGGAAAGTAACTTGGGACCAGGAAAGTATCATGGGTCCTGTCAATTGGTACAGAGCCGAACTTTTACTAAGTAACGCATTTTTTAGGTTTTGGAAGAGCTCGCTGAGTGGGTTCGTTTGGCCAATGACTTAGCCTTCTACGATAAGTTTGAACTGAGTTAATGTGACGAAATTATAAAGAGTGTGAGAGACAGACAGTCATCTTTTGTATATATAGTAACATGAATGTTTGCCAACTGATTTTTCGTTGAACAAGGAACAGTGTATGATGATCCAGTAGAATTGAGCAGGAAACATTCGTGGAAAAGCTGAGGAGAGTCTCGTATGCTGAAAATTTGATCTATTCTATGAAATCTCATTAATTAGCATGTTCTCAGCATGTATTTCTCACTTTGGTCCCTTACTTCAGGAAACCGTAGGAAATCCATTCTTTGACCATCTGCTACTCCCAGTGTTATTTTTTCGTGGAGCAGATATTTAAATTTCATGAACACGGAATTTTCAGTTGTACTTTTGCTCGTTGGAAAAATCGAAATATGTGTTTTGTCAAAACTTCAAATTACGATCCCAATGTTTTGTGATGGGCATGAATGATCTTATTTTTGATTGTATAACTTTACTGATATTTCCAATGAATTGTTTAGGTGCGGAGGCGATGTCAATGAACAATAGCAATAAATTATGATTTTGTTACCAATGGAGAGCTCACGGTGTCGAGTTTTCTCAAATATAATTCGTTTTTAATAAAAATAAACCAGAAAGCAGTAAAATGCGATGTAAGATAAGAAAGATGTGCGAATTTTTTCACCTCCGTCCCTATCTAGAATTGTTGCATTGTGCCGAAATCAGAAATTTTTTTGTCTCGAAGATGACATCAGTTGAGCGAATTTCCAACTGTTTGTTCATTGAAACTCGCAGAGAGTTTTATTGTAATATTCTTTTAAAACACAAAATATATGTGAAAAAAGTGCACAAATAATAGCTTCTTACCAAGTGTACATTACGAAAAATGATGAAAATGTTTAGATTCTGAGTCATAACGGACGTGTTGATGAAGCCAGATTTACGTGCAGCACGCGTCATAAATTTTCATGCTCTTTCGAATTAGATTGTGCCTGGGACCAAATTCTGAGTATAAAAAATTTTTAAAAAAAGGTTACAAAAATAAAAATAAAAAATGAAAAAAATTACCCCTATTATTTATTTTCTATGGGATATGCCCAAATAAGCTGTCAAAGAATATCCATAAATGCGAAAAATCAATAATAGGGCCCATTGATGGCCGGAAAGAATCAGGTTGAAGTTGCCTGATGAGCGCTCTCTCTCTTTTGCACTCTCTCTCATGCACGTGACGTGCGGGCAACGCGTATCTCAGGATCAGAATTTTGTCTCCGGCTAGTCACTTCAAACATTCAAAAAAATATTTTTAAAATGTGACTATAAATATTGACGAAAGATATTCAAAAGTGAGACCTTTTCGATAGCCCGTATACGAATACCACTAATCCAATTGCTGCAGCTGACCATAGAAGAGTACAAAAAGTTCCCTGCAAACAGAGTTACAATTACATGCATCTGAAAATAATTGAGATAGTAATCTTTATCTCTTTTATATTATATATTACTTTTATATTAGATCTATTAGGTTGATGCAAAAGTTTCTTTCTTTTTTCATTCTATAACATTTCAACCTCCCCAGTTCTTTCGATTTGACCAATCCACTGATGGTTTTTTTAGATGATAAGGGTATACTAACACTCTATAACGAGCACTATGTTGGGCCTATTTGATCGGTTAGAATGGTTCAGTTTAATTCGGAAGTAACAAAAATAGGTCTGTACTACGAACTTTTCAATTGTCCAAAGCTACGTAGAGAAATGAGTTGAGCTCACAATTGTCCCCCTATTATGGATTGCTAAGATTGGGAATGCTATAGAACACGGCATGACTATTCTGCCACATAAAGCCTATTTGGAACAATGACCCAATTATAGAACAACATTGCTGAAAAAAATAGAATTTCAAATTAATGAGCACAGTAGTCTTGTAGATCAGTATATAGGGGAACAATGTGATGTGTTGAGAAGTACATAACGGTGTATGCATGCATGCATATTTAGGAAAGGATAAGGCAACCGGTTCACGATCTGAAATTTTTGAAATAATGATTTTGAGATTCACGCGCTGAAATCGATACTTTTTGCCTCCCTTTTTGGTTTCCCGCGCGTGTTCGATTCCGGAATTATTGTGTTATCTGAACAATCAACTCTTGACCTAGTGCCAGTTGATTGGGCATAGCCATTATGTCACTGTTCTAAGAAATTCAGGGTCCAACCGAAAACGTTAAAAAAATAGCCATTTTCAGATTTTTTTAGTTTCTGAAATTTGTCAACCTCTCACTATGAAGCGTAGATTGAAAATAATCGTATGGAAGTACTCTGCTGCCAAGATCATAACACATGATTATTAGAAAATCGTGAGAGTCTGCGTACGACAAAAGAAATTTGAAAAAAATAAAAAGAAATAAACTTTTGCATCAACCTGATATATAGTGCGTATATATATATATAATATATACATATTGTTTATCTAGAAACCTCGAATGCGAAATAAAACCCTATAGCCTCTCCGAAATAGTTTCTGATCATGTTGAGAGGCTGTGTTTTTAACCAATTCGACCAAATGCGCGAGAGTGAAAGACGGGGATCATGTACCTGAGAAGAATCATTACTTCTACAAATACATAAAACAGATTACATCGTTGATGAACTGGTTGACATCCATTAATGCGTTCTCTTTTATTTTCTTGTATTGGGGATCACCTTCTGAAGGATCATGCAGGATGAACCCGTCCTGAACAAGGTCTATATACTATCCGAGAAACAATTTTGCGACAACAGAATGGGCTTTCTTTGCTGACTTGGTATGCTTTGTGTATGAGCAAGAATAGGAGTCCTTTCTTCTTGATCACATCTGGATCATCACTCAATGAACAACTTCCCCTTCGTCCCTCGTTCCTCTCGATGAACAAATTGATGTTCACTTCGCAGAGAATCTGCACATTTTAGCTTCGTTAAAGGAAGGAGTGATAAATAAAATGTTTGGCACCTGATAAGTGAGAAGACTTCGTTGGCACGAAGAAAAAAATTTAGTCTCGTCCTCGAAATCAACAAAAAGATGAGAATGGGAAATATTGAATGGAACGTTCACGTAGTTGACTTAAAATAATAAGATAGAAGAGGGCATTTAATCATATCGTACCAGAATCGGGAGCTAAGAAAAAGGCAGAATGTGGAATGGAGAGAACACAAGAGCGAGTGGAAGGCTCTGTGAGAATCTGTCCAGAAAAGGCAATTGATCAACCGTTTTCGAGTAAACAGAATACCTTCTTGAGGGGGAAGTAGAGTTGCTCCCTCTCCGCTTCCTTGCAGAGTCTCCAGAAGGGACAAGATATGAGGGTGAAGATGAAGGGATCAACTACTTCGTAAGCAATGATTAGCCCTTCTGCTTTGAGTGCCTGATAGTGATGCAATGAGGGAGATGAGGATGGGGAAGATTGAGGAGGGATCAGGGGAAGGGGAAGAGGGGGGGGGCGTTCTCACTCGTTCGAAGGCCGATCTATGGTACTGCCTACTCAGATCATCAGTTCGAGAGACGAGAACGAAGTCGATTTTGATGCGAAAGGGGAAATAAGGGTAATCGAATTCATTAGAAGTGAAGACCATCGAGTGATTTCATAAGAGTGTATGCAAGGATCGGAAAGAGAGATAAGAAGTGATTGAAATGTGAGAACGAGAGAGAGAGTCACGTTGCTATGGGGAATTCGAGGTAGAGAGCCGGTACGGATAGAATCGAGCACTGTCGAGCACTTGCGGCTAATCAAATTCTTATAGGAAATGCCACAAAAAATATATGTAATGTAATTTTAAAAACATATATAAATTAAGAATAACTAGCGCAAGTTATGCATTGTTCATTTCGTTGTTTTTTGATTGTATGGCATTGAGATGGGAGTTATTGATATGTTAGGAAAGAAAGCATGAGACAAGGGATGGTATCTCCTCCATTTCTAAGCCCTTGATCAGAGTGTCAAACTCATCCCTATCGTTCTTGCTCTTCATCCAATAAGAATAAACTCTTACATGAGTTCTTTCTTCTCTCCATTCCAATGATACGATAGGAGACGCTCATCTATAGTAGTATCTACCAATCCCCAATGTCACTGGTCTGCCTTCTGCTCGCTAATCTCTTAGAGTTCTCGGATAACTGGGGGAGGGGGAGTAGGTGATTCTGGCCTCACTTCAATATATTCTACAGGACATGCTAGATACTACTTCCAGAACACATTTGAATGAGGGGGCGACAAGTGGTCTAAGCTTGCTTATTAGCTTAAGTTAGTAACCGGAGAGCGTTTTGCTCAAAAGTTACGAAATGTTCTAGGGGGGAGCCTAAGCCTATAACATATAGGGGGGGGGGGGGGGTAGGTTACATTAGTTGGTGCAAAACTGTTAAAAAAACAAAAAAAGGGAAAAAACAGCTTTCACCCAGAACACTTTTTGCACCTGTTCAACAAAATTCAACAGTTCTTGTAATAGTTGAACTAGTGCAACAATTGACGATGTTCAATTTTTCAGTGTAGGCCTGTTCAACTATTGCATTCGCAACTGTTGAACTTTTTGAGTGTTCAACTGTTACATGAACAAAAATGAACAAGTTGATTGCACTTGCAACAGCTTGAGTAGGAAGACGGACGACAGTGATCTGCCCAGGGATTACGGTGTCCTAAGCCGTAGAGTCTATCAAACGAGTGATGGGCCACTCTAATAGTGCGAGGGACGGAGAGGAATAACTGGTGTAGCGATAGATACCTTCCTTCCTACTTAGACTCTGGCAGTGAGAATCCCTGTCCGTTTCCTATCCATACGACGGGTAGCTCAGCAACGTCTTGTGACCGACACTCCGGAGGCACATGTGATGAGCATGAACGACGGGAAAGCCGATGGGAAGACGCGCCATAGACCGAGCCCATGAGGATAGATCGAGTGGGCGAGGGAGAGATAGGGTCAATGGCAACAAGGGGAGAGTCAATGGATAGACACAGCATTTATCCAAGACACAGCTCCCATCTCCGCTCTCGAGTGAGGGAACTGATTACTTATATACAACTCAATAACCTTGGCTGAACTCGATGCTTCCTATTCAGCGAATGATCTTACGAATTACTCATACTGCTAGGTGGTACTCACTACATCCCGGACCCCCCCCCCCCCCCCCCAGTGTTCTTCGCCCTCGAGGAACCCTCACTTCTTGTGAGAAGTGACCATCTTTCTGGCGAGGGCGCCTGAGGAATTGGGAACTCCAGGGAAGACTCGGAAGGGTCAAATTACAAAGAATGCAGTTGGCTTAGGTAATGTACAATGGAATGGACCAAGGCCAGGTTAATTAGCGGAATATAATATGGTATGGTATGTAGAAAGAGTAGGGAAGTGATTTGTGAGACGTCTGGCAGTGCTTAATTCCCTTGTTCTTCACTCCAAACGTCTTCTTCGACGACGAGCGCGGCGACGATGAAGGCGGTGGTGACGACGGCGAACGACGAGGCGGCGGCGACGGAGAGTAGTCACGACGACGAGGTAGAACATATCAACGACGAGTATAATTCATAAGGTGGATCATAATCCTACATTTGCCACGTCCGTCACTTGCATCGCTTCCACCGAACATCTGAGCGCACTTATTATTCAACGAATGAACATGTGAGCGCACAAATTAGCGAACAAGACTGGTAGATATCTCGCGGTTTAGCCAATATTTGACATGCAATCCAATTTGACATGTCTTCTAGCGAGAACCACTGCCAGATGCATGGATCTCATTATTGTGAGCACGCTAGTCGACTATTGCATACACGTTGTCTGCGATAATGATGATGTTCTTCAATAGGGTTCAACTCATTCCCGTAATTTCTCATCGTCCATTATTCACGGATTGGTTCTAAGAATATACCTGATGAGCATACGATTTCCAGAGATTAGATCATTCTCGATTCTGGGTAACAAGTATTTGTCTGGTGCGGTTGCATAAATGCCACCTTTTGTGAACTACAAACGGCTGATTTAAGAGAAAACGAAGGATAAACTGCACCTATCTTTTCAAAACATCACCTTTTCTTAATGCGGTACTAGGTGATGGAATCAAATAGTAATACTTTGTCACTCATCTCATTTAGAACCCGATATACTGAACCTTGTTTGAATGGGCGAATTCAGTGCGTATGAAAGTAGATACTGAATTGTTGTCAAGTTAATGAATTATGTAATGTTGTACATGAGACACTGGAATTTTACTTCAGTCAATTTTTACCATCACAGTATTATACCCAATGGAAGCTGAATAGCTGAATCGAACTGCTCAGGAAACGAATCGTAGTTAAATGTTGTATCCCGTATTAAAATTTATCTCACTGCATGAGACCTTACAAGCCAGATTTGTGTTTCACTCATATGATATGCAAACCTTCGCAGAGAGATCAAATTAGGTGGATTGTTTTTTTCCAGAGCGTTTTCAACTATATAAGCGCATTCAAACAGCCCCTTTTACCCCTTTCTGGGGGGGACAATGGGGAACAGCATGCTTTGTAATTGGACTATACAACTACCAAAATTTATTAGAATATTTGAAAGTCCGACTATATTCGAAACGCGAGACCGAAAGCATAGGTTTTACTTTTTGCCATGCGCTTGATTTCGAACACGTTGACATCAAATCTCCGATCAGCAAATACTGATTTCTCAATTATTTCCACAATAGTGATGGTTGAAGAAAGATTACCGCAATACGTAATGCACGCTAATTGTGTCACAAAAATTTCATTCACATACTCTCTTGCTTATTTTACCCTGATTACACAATGTTAGGGCAGCTTCTCGCGGCACAATCTCTAATGACGCGTGGGTAGAGAGCGTGAGAAAATAAGATATTAGGAAGGTTGAATAAAACCAGATTCGATGCATCATTATTATTTTAGGGCTGTTACCACCTGATACAAAGAGATATCTATATGACTAGATAAATGTTGGATATGTAATTAGTAATGTGTATGATAGTCGTTGTGATACGACTGATCATCGAATTCATTTTGGCATGTCTCATCGTATGAGTCTGTATATGGGTAGTCATCTTCGGCATGACCATAATAGTTTTCGTTATGATCGGGCTCATGGTCGATCCATTCCTCCTCGGGTTCGTAGTTTTGGTCGGTGTAATATTCATCATCGTGGACGTACTCTTCATCAAAATATCCTTCAATATCATCAGGGTAAAATGATGTGTCATCGCACTCCGGGTACGGATATCCTCCGTCCCAATTCTCGTATTCAAACTCTTCTGGATCGAATTGTTCGAATCCATTCCAATAGAATTCATCATCGGGGTAATCCTGTTCCTCATTGTATTCACTGTGCCTTATATAGTTAATCTTTTCTTGATGAACCATTGATTTCTTAAATTCATCCATGAGTTTCTCTAGTTTCTTTATTTTGTCGTCCAATGATTCCATTTTCATTGTCATTACACATGCAATGGTTGAACCACTTGCTACTTCGTAAAACAATTTTGCTCTATAGTATCGATAAGATTCCTGGTGGACAGGTCTCTTGAATTCTTAGGACAATGACGAAACTAGAGATGCAATTCGAGATGAAGGAACAGGCGAAAATGAAATAGAACAATTCGATCTAGGACTTCTAATAAGAGTCGAGTGGATAGATGAAAAGTTTTGAAAATAAGCAGACTTACGGGAAGGTCATTTTAATGAAGTAGTAGGTGAAATCGTATAGTCAGGTGATTCTACCAATGGAAGCCTACTGCTCTCCGGCTCGCTTATGATAGGCTCGATGCGATCGGAGATTGTTGAATGATCCGGTGAGAATTCGAACGAGAATTCAGGTAGTTCTAAAAACGGTCCTTCTCTCTCTCTCCCTGGGCGCTATCACGCTTCGTAATAATCCGTACGGCCGTTCGTATACGCACTGTCGTGCACAGTCCGGGAACTGAGTTCTCGGGGATTGTTAGTAGTTTGTTGATTATTGTGCGCTTGTGCTGTGGAACTATCTGATTCTGAGGGTTCAGATAAGGATGGTATAGGTTAGAATTTGAGAAAGAAAGAAGTGTACGAAAGGCTCAGAAGTTCTGCAATAAGTTCCAGATATAAGGGTCCTTTTGTTCTCTTACTTCTCTTGGTGGGGGGCTTCGGAGGTTTCACGGGAACTAATGCTGCCTGTTGATTTTCTACTGACTGGTTAAGATACGAAAGGGGAATAGTCTGCTGATTAACTAGAACGGCTGTTGGCGGTACGAGATTAGGAACGAGAGGGGCCGGAAGATAAGGTACGGGAAAGACTGGTAGATCTGGTGTGTTGTTAGTTGTCGGGATAAGGGGACGGCTATTTGGAAAGGACACTGAAGGATTACTAAGCAATGGTCGTGTATGGTCAAAAGACAAGGATGTGAATTGAATAGGAGAAGTGGGGTTTCTGGTATATTTGAAGGTAATTGAAAACAATGGAAAAAGGTCGGACAGATGTGATCGAAAGTGAGATTGATGGCGCGATCGATAGAACTCGGGACACGGAGCGTCTGCTTGTGTGCAAACCTCTCTCAGTGAATGGTCGTGAGGGAACTTACGTCGCTTTTATCTTGCTACCTCTTAGCCAGTGCAATTGCGAGTTTTCTTATTGCAAATCCTTTTTTTTCTTCTAACTCTCCTCAATTCGCATAGTCTTCGCCATTCTCCGACTTTGCCATTGCTAGTGGTCACAGTTTCCTTTACACAGTTTTTTCATTAAGGCGTGCCAGCGATCTTGTAATCGCGATCACTTCGTCACACGACCAGTGCTCTTTTCCCTGATTATGGGTGAGCAATTTCCATGATACGGAGTGTTGTAATATAATAGTGACCGAATTGTTGAGAACAACTAAATATTGACTGTCGACTGTCGACTGTCTATTATGGATGGCTTGATCAGGGGGTTTTGTCAACATTAATCTAGGTTATCTCTATTAAACCGAGAACAATGATTCATAACAAACTCTTGAAAAAATACATTATTTTGAATCCTAACTTCTCTGGTTCGAAAAAGCTTGCTAGTCTAGTGATCTGCAGAAAGCACATGCGACACGAAAGAGCTTTGGAATATGATTCATGTGCGCTATTTAGGATTGACCAATCCATTTGTCGATTCATCATCGATTGAAACAGGCTGCACCCATTGCAGTTCTATCTCTTTTAAATCGACTTGACAATTTATTAGCGCCCTCTAATTGCGACCCTCCTTCTTGCGCTAGATTCGTGTCACTCGTTCACTAGGAAGGAATTGTTTGATAATTATCATTATTATCCCTTCAAGCGATATCTGAGGGATGTCTAACGTTTATAGAGTATTCCCTTCAAAACTTTCAGATTTTTTTATTTTTTTCTCAATTAGGAACCCATTAAAATATGGAACTATCAGATTCATATATTTCGCCATGTGAGAATTCTCAAATTAAATCTATTTTTTTCACTTAGAAGCAAGTGTTTCGCGAACAAATTTTTCATTTGTTGAACCCTACATCTTAGAGTAGTGTCCCCAGATGCATTGCTAAGATTACGTTTGTGCATTTGAATACTGCTTCGGCGTGTGCAAACGTTGATTTGAGTCAGTGTCGAAATCTGGTGTCGGTTGAAGAGAACAAAACAAATTACAGTGTGAGTTGCACAATTAATAGTATAAGGGAGCAAAAAAACGCCCTGGTTGCGAATGGTATTGATTGGAGTTAGATCAATAAGAAGAATGAACTATTTTGAATATCGGAAATATACCGGTAGGGATCAAAAGACTGGAAATGTAAACAATAAGAAGATCAAGAGTGAATCTAGAACCACTAAATAATGATGTATATGGGATAAACTCGATATGTGATCGAAATAATGTGAAAATACTCTGGAGTTGTGGAGAGAAGGACGTTGGATGACGAAAGTATCATATTATGACGTGATACTCTCTGATGAAAACTCTTTACTGCTAAGATATCGAATGGACGTGAGTATGCCCCTTCCAGTAGATGCATGTAAAACAGTACGAGATAGAGGAATTGGGTGTCAACCACGGCTAGTCGAACGATTTTTCGATTCCTCTCTGGCATCCGTCGCAAGGGCGGCCGCCCTCCCCCACTCAAAGACCACTCTCGAGCTTACGTACGACGTGATCTCACCCCGACGGAGCTGCGCATCCTGAATTCTCATGAACATAGTATTCTTTTCATTACCGAGACTTGGCTTGATTCTGATGATCCTGATGCTCTAGTGATAGGCAGAAATCCTGACTACTTTTGTTTTCGAAGAGATAGAACACTTTTTGCTGATCAATCTCGTGGTGGCGGAGTAGCTCTCCTAATACACTCTTCGATGAAACCAATTCTAATTTCTACTTTCACTTCACACTCTTTAGAATGCGCAGTTGTTGATATTCACATTCCCTCTCCTAAAATTCCAATAAGGCTAGCAGTTGTATATAGATCACCGAATGCTCCTGACCAATCGACCATTGAGCTTATTGAATTTCTTTCTGAGCTTACTATTAGTAATGAAACTTTCATTATCTCTGGTGATCTAAATTTCCCTGAAATTGATTGGCTCGGACTAACATGCCCGCAACCTAATCCTTTCCTTGATTTCGCTTCCGATAACTACTTCACCCAATTAGTGAGTTTTCCTACGCGTGATAATAATGTCTTAGATCTAGTATTGTGCAATACAAATGCTATATCAACGATAGAGCCGTCTACCCCTCTTAGTGATCATCTGAGCATAGTTTTCAAATTAAATATTTCCATGCCTGCTTCACTCCCCCATATCCCTTCTCGTCTGTATCAATATGCCGATTGGAAGGCAATTAATCAATCTATTGCTTCTATCAATTGGTGCAATGACCTTTGTTTGCTAGATGCTGATCAGTCATTCAATTATTTCGCTCACAAGATCAATGAAATTCTCAATCAATTTGTTCCCCGCTCTAAAGCAGCTGATCACTCTAAGTATCCTAAACGCCTTAAGATATTACACAGTAAGTGTAACCGATATTTCGCAATAGCGCCTAACAGCACCCAAGCTAGGAAACTAAAATCTCGTTTTGATAAGGAATTGCTGAAATTCGAATGTGAAAACGAAATACGTGTCGTAAACAGCGGAAATGTTAGCAAATATTGGACATTATGTAAAGAAAGACTAAACTCGCCTAAGGTTTCAACTCCCGGTATTATTGATCTTAACGGAAATACCATAGTGGAGGATTCTCAAACAGCACACGCTTTTAATGAGTATTTCGCGTCTGTATCCACCGTCCCACAAGTTTCTCATCTCCCCCCAATCACGCACCAAGTCCCCGTTTGTGAGATTAACAGTATCACACATGCAGATATACTGTCTGTACTTCGTGATATTACGCCTAAAATTAATTTCTCTCCGGATGGAATACCAAATCTAGTATATTCAAAATGTAAAAATTCTATCTTCTCACCACTTACCATCATTTTTAATAAAAGCTTAATCACTCAAAAAGTTCCCGAGATTTGGAAAAAAGCAATCGTTAAGCCCATACCAAAAGCGTCTAACAATCTCATCTCTAATTTTCGTCCTATTTCTCTCACTTGCAGTGCCTCAAAAATTTTCGAGAAAATCCTAATCAGAGAAATGGTACAGTTTCTTGAAAATAATTCCAAGCTTGAGCTGGCTTCCGTCAATTTAGATCCACCACTACCCAATTGACTGAAACTCATTCCTTTTATGTATCTCTTATATCCAAGAGAAAATCATACGATGCCATATATTTCGATTTCAAGAAAGCTTTTGACTATTGACCATAGATTGCTTCTTCATAGGCTCAGCAAATTAGGCTTTTCTAACAATTTAGTTTCATGGTTCAGAGATTATCTTTCAGATAGGAAACAGTTTGTGTTAGTGAATAGGTCACTATCTCAACCAATCACAGTCATATCTGGCGTACCACAAGGTTCATGCATTGGCCCTCTCTTACTTAATCTCTTCATTAACGACTTGCGCGATGCAATCTCTTCTGACATCAAATACGGTATCTATGCTGATGACCTGAAAATCTTCGCTGAAGTTCCAAAATGTTCTTCCTTTTTACAGCAAACTATCGATGACATAGCATCTTGGGCTGAGCGGTGGAATATGAATCTGTCAGAAACTAAGTGCTCGGTTATGCACTATGGACCTTTAAGGGCGCGTGCAAAATACGATTTGAGCAATACCACTCTTGCAGCTGTGAGTGTAGTTAAAGACCTTGGCATTCTTATGTCTCCCGATCTTACCTTCAAGGCCCACATCCAAAAAATTGATACTAAAGTACGCGCTAAGATTAATGTCCTCTTCAAATCATTTAGGAGTTCCGATCCACAAATATACCTAAAAGCGTATAAGGCTTTTATCTTACCGTTAGCAATGTATGCCAGTCCCATTTGGAATCCAACGGATATTGGTCTCACTAATACGCTTGAGTCATTGCAAAGAAACTTTTCCCGTAGAATGTTTAGAAGATGCGAACTCGGTGTCACCACTAAATACTATGACAGAATTAAATACCTCGGGATAACAACTTTAGAGCGCAAAAGGATCATCACAGACCTATTATTTCTCCATAACTGTGTTCATGGAAATTATAAATTAGATAATTCATTCTTATTTCGAGTTTCACCGATCTCTCATAATCTTCGCTCAGCACACCCCCTACGGCTTTCTATTCCCTATCTAATTAAAAGCACTCATTCCACTGTTGTAAGTAGAACTATTAATGTTTGGAATAAACTACCTTATGATATTGTATCTTCCCCCGCACATCAATTCCGTGCCCATGTAGTTTCCCTCACACAAAAAGACCTCCCCCCTTCAGTTATACGTATCTAGTATACTATTCCACCCCTACTGCCTCGACCCCCAACACAACGAATCGCAAGGAGCGACGTAACTTCCATCAACTGCATCAAGGATAATCCAATACCTCCTATGCACTCTGAATGGATGGAATAAAAATTTGTATTTGTATTGTATTTGTGCCTAATTCGATGTTCTAGCACTCTCACAGTGAAAAGATCGAGAGTCGAGCTTTCTCGGTTCCTAATAATAATAAAATGGGCTCAACTCTTCCCCTTTCGCTTTCTGCTGCTGCGGCTGATCGTTCCGTGCAGCTCCGGCGTCGGGATAAGTGTTGCGACCCGAGACCTCCATTCAGTAGGAAGACGGACGACAGTGATCTGCCCAGGGATTACGGTGTCCTAAGCTCTAGAGTCTATCAAACGAGTGATGGGCCACTCTAATAGTGCGAGGGACGGAGAGGAATAACTGGTGTAGCGATAGATACCTTCCTTCCTACTTAGACTCTGGCAGTGAGAATCCCTGTCCGTTTCCTATCCATACGACGGGTAGCTCAGCAACGTCTTGTGACCGACACTCCGGAGGCACATGTGATCAGCATGAACTCGATTCTGGGTAACAAGTATTTGTCTGGTGCGGTTGCATAAATGCCACCTTTTGTGAACTACAAACGGCTGATTTAAGAGAAAACGAAGGATAAACTGCACCTATCTTTTCAAAACATCACCTTTTCTTAATGCGGTACTAGGTGATGGAATCAAATAGTAATACTTTGTCACTCATCTCATTTAGAACCCGATATACTGAACCTTGTTTGAATGGGCGAATTCAGTGCGTATGAAAGTAGATACTGAATTGTTGTCAAGTTAATGAATTATGTAATGTTGTACATGAGACACTGGAATTTTACTTCAGTCAATTTTTACCATCACAGTATTATACCCAATGGAAGCTGAATAGCTGAATCGAACTGCTCAGGAAACGAATCGTAGTTAAATGTTGTATCCCGTATTAAAATTTATCTCACTGCATGAGACCTTACAAGCCAGATTTGTGTTTCACTCATATGATATGCAAACCTTCGCAGAGAGATCAAATTAGGTGGATTGTTTTTTTCCAGAGCGTTTTCAACTATATAAGCGCATTCAAACAGCCCCTTTTACCCCTTTCTGGGGGGGACAATGGGGAACAGCATGCTTTGTAATTGGACTATACAACTACCAAAATTTATTAGAATATTTGAAAGTCCGACTATATTCGAAACGCGAGACCGAAAGCATAGGTTTTACTTTTTGCCATGCGCTTGATTTCGAACACGTTGACATCAAATCTCCGATCAGCAAATACTGATTTCTCAATTATTTCCACAATAGTGATGGTTGAAGAAAGATTACCGCAATACGTAATGCACGCTAATTGTGTCACAAAAATTTCATTCACATACTCTCTTGCTTATTTTACCCTGATTACACAATGTTAGGGCAGCTTCTCGCGGCACAATCTCTAATGACGCGTGGGTAGAGAGCGTGAGAAAATAAGATATTAGGAAGGTTGAATAAAACCAGATTCGATGCATCATTATTATTTTAGGGCTGTTACCACCTGATACAAAGAGATATCTATATGACTAGATAAATGTTGGATATGTAATTAGTAATGTGTATGATAGTCGTTGTGATACGACTGATCATCGAATTCATTTTGGCATGTCTCATCGTATGAGTCTGTATATGGGTAGTCATCTTCGGCATGACCATAATAGTTTTCGTTATGATCGGGCTCATGGTCGATCCATTCCTCCTCGGGTTCGTAGTTTTGGTCGGTGTAATATTCATCATCGTGGACGTACTCTTCATCAAAATATCCTTCAATATCATCAGGGTAAAATGATGTGTCATCGCACTCCGGGTACGGATATCCTCCGTCCCAATTCTCGTATTCAAACTCTTCTGGATCGAATTGTTCGAATCCATTCCAATAGAATTCATCATCGGGGTAATCCTGTTCCTCATTGTATTCACTGTGCCTTATATAGTTAATCTTTTCTTGATGAACCATTGATTTCTTAAATTCATCCATGAGTTTCTCTAGTTTCTTTATTTTGTCGTCCAATGATTCCATTTTCATTGTCATTACACATGCAATGGTTGAACCACTTGCTACTTCGTAAAACAATTTTGCTCTATAGTATCGATAAGATTCCTGGTGGACAGGTCTCTTGAATTCTTAGGACAATGACGAAACTAGAGATGCAATTCGAGATGAAGGAACAGGCGAAAATGAAATAGAACAATTCGATCTAGGACTTCTAATAAGAGTCGAGTGGATAGATGAAAAGTTTTGAAAATAAGCAGACTTACGGGAAGGTCATTTTAATGAAGTAGTAGGTGAAATCGTATAGTCAGGTGATTCTACCAATGGAAGCCTACTGCTCTCCGGCTCGCTTATGATAGGCTCGATGCGATCGGAGATTGTTGAATGATCCGGTGAGAATTCGAACGAGAATTCAGGTAGTTCTAAAAACCAGTCTTTCCCGTACCTTATCTTCCGGCCCCTCTCGTTCCTAATCGCGTACCGCCAACAGCCGTTCTAGTTAATCAGCAGACTATTCCCCTTTCGTATCTTAACCAGTCAGTAGAAAATCAACAGGCAGCATTAGTTCCCGTGAAACCTCCGAAGCCCCCCACCAAGAGAAGTAAGAGAACAAAAGGACCCTTATATCTGGAACTTATTGCAAAACTTCCGAGCCTTTCGTACACTTCTTTCTTTCTCAAATTCTAACCTATGCCATCCTTATCTGAACCCTCAGAATCAGATAGTTCCACAGCACAAGCACACACTAATCAACAAACTACTAACAATCCCCGAGAACTCAGTTCCCGGACTGTGCACGACAGTGCGTATACGAACGGCCGTACGGTATTATTACGAAGCGCGATAGCGCCCAGAGAGAGAGAGAGAAGGACCGTTTTTAGAACTATCTGAATTCTCGTTCGAATTCTCAGCGGATCATTCAACAATCTCCGATCGCATCGAGCCTATCATAAGCGAGCCGGAGAGCATTAAGAAAAGGTGATGTTTTGAAAAGATAGGTGCAGTTTGTCCTTCGTTTTCCCTTAAATCAGCCGTTTGTAGTTCACAAAAGGTGGCATTTATGCAACCGCACCAGACAAATACTTGTTACCCAGAATCGAGAATGATCTAATCTCTGGAAATCGTATGCTCATCAGGTATATTCTTAGAACCAATCCGTGAATAATGGACGATGAGAAATTACGGGAATGAGTTGAACCCTATTGAAGAACATCATCACTATCGCAGACAACGCACATGCAATAGTCGACTAGCGTGCTCACAATAATGAGATCCATGCATCTGGCAGTGGTTCTCGCTAGAAGACATGTCAAATTGGATTGCATGTCAAATATTGGCTAAACCGCGAGATATCTACCAGTCTTGTTCGCTAATTTGTGCGCTCACATGTTCGTTCGTTGAATAATAAGTGCGCTCAGATGTTCGGTGGAAGCGATGCAAGTGACGGACGTGGTGGAGTGAAGGGAGAGATGAATGGTGTAGATACGAGAGGGAAAAGAGAGGACTCAAGACAGTCAAGGCGAGAGATGTCTGGAAACTGGTGATATCGTCGCAGATCGAGACGGGCACTCCCTACATGTTGTATAAGGTGAGAGGGGGAGAGGGAGGGGAGGGGGAGGAGTGATCTCATTGGATGCAGGATGCGTGCAATGCGAAGAGCAACCAGCAGAATCTGGGAACGATCAAGTGTTCCAATCTGTGCACGGAGATAGTTGAATACTCGTCGGCCGATGAAGTGGCTGTGTGCAATCTCGCTTCCATCGCACTCCCCAGATTCGTGAAGAACGATGGCAAATTCGACTTCCAGAAATTGAGAGAAGTGAGAGAGAGATGGGGGGGGGGGGATGAATGAAGTGAGACTCCTAGATTTCCGCCCTGATGACTCGAAATCTGAATAAGATCATCGATGTCAACTACTATCCCATCCCCGAGGCAGAGAGGAGCAACAAGAGACATCGACCCATTGGATTGGGAGTGCAGGGATTGGCTGATACCTTCCAGCTTATGAAACTACCTTTCACCTCACCCGCTGCAAGAGATCTCAACAAGGTACGGAGAAGAGGGTGATGAAGAGGAGGAGAGAGGGAGTGATTGCAGCGTATCTTCGAAACCATTTACTACGCTTCCATGGAGGCTTCGTGTGAATTGGCAGCTAAACTGGGCCCGTATGAGACATACGAGGGATCTCCCGTCTCCAAGGGAATCTTTCAGTATGATATGTGGGGAGTCACTCCCACTGATCAGTGGGATTGGACTGCACTTAAGGAGAAGGTGGCACGGTGAGTGGAGGGGGAGGAGGGGAGGACGAGGGAATGTTCAGTCACGGCGTGCGTAACTCTCTGCTGCTTGCCCCTATGCCGACAGCCTCGACTGCTCAGATCCTAGGGAATAACGAGAGCATCGAGCCATACACATCGAACATCTACAACAGGAGAGTCCTTTCTGGTGAGCGCCCCCCCCCTCCCCCCTCCCCCTCATCCATAATAACCCCTCCTAATTGAGGCGAGTACGGTATTGTGAATCCCCACCTGCTGAAGGATCTGGTGGACTTGAACATCTGGAGTGAAGAGATGAAGATGGAGCTTATTAAGAACAACGGATCAGTGCAGAACATTAGAGTAGGTGGATTATATGAAATGAGGAGAAAAGAAGAAAGAGAGGGAGGGAGGGAGAGAGCATGGATTGCAGGGAATTCCTGATGATCTGAAGGAGTTGTACAAGACAGTGTGGGAATTGTCACAGAAGGACCTGGTGGAGATGGCAGCAGAGAGGTGAGGAGAGAAGGGAAAGGGGGGAAGCTCTCCCATCGCAGGGGAGCATTCATCGATCAGTCGCAATCCTTCAACGTGCACATCGCGAAGCCAACGTACGCGAATGTGACCTCGATGCACTTCTATGGATGGAAGAAGGTGAGGAAGGAGAATAGGGAGAGAAAGAGAAAGGAGAGTACAGGGACTGAAGACTGGGATGTACTACCTGCGTACTCGTCCTGCTGTTGATGCAGTCAAGTTCTCAGTGGAGAAGAAGACGGGAGAGATGGAGAAGAAGGTGGGAGGACTCTCCATTCAGGAAGACGAGGGATGTCTCATGTGCTCCGGTTAGGGAAAGCCCCCCTCCCCCTCCATTCCTCTCTTTGATCTCTCTCATCTAACACGTTGATATATTATCATGTTCTACTTCTTCATTACTCATTTAATTGTGTTAAGTCAATTTGTTTGCTAATTCACTAATTACCTCATTCTTTCAGTTGCTTGTAACATTCATATTGTGCTTGATGCACCATTTTTCTCATGACTGGTATAAATTTTTTTCTTCATTACTATAGTCATATATGAGAGGAACAGTTTATCATATCTGCATAGATAAAGGAGAAGGTGAAAGATCACTGTCATGAAGTAATTGAAACAATCAACAGTTGCACATAACACGCCTCTCACCAAAGAATCGAGCTAGAATCGCCATTTTAGGGAATGGAGGGAAAATCATAAAATCTCTAATGGCACTACATCGGATGAGAACCGTCCGATGAGAACCCACTGTATGAGAACCAAAAAATGGACCCTTCTGTAGGACTTTCATAGAAGCATTTTTGACACTGTGGGAACCTACTGTGAACATGCTGGAGAAGAGTAATTTTTTTTGTTCTCATCCGGTGGGTTCTCTTCCGACGGTTCTCATCCGACCTAGTGCCGCTCTAACACGGGTCTCCTGTAAAAGTGTAGGAAAATGAGTCCCTGCGGCTACTAGAAATTATTTAGTATCTCAGATTTCGATTAAACTTGGTTCATGAACATGTTTGAAGGTTAGAAGAAGGTTCATCCAGTCAGTTTGGTGAAATTTGCACATTATCGATTTTTGTGATCTATCGCTTCAAACTGATGTATTTCAGTTCATTTTCATCATACACTGTTCTGTTTGACCTCATTTTGCTCGTCTTCGAGAGTTATACAATATCATAAACAATTTCCAAAATGATGGAAGCTGTTTTCATACTCATTTCCGCTGAAAACCTATTTTCCAATCGAGAAATCGATCGTATATCGACGCGTACCCTAAAACCCAATGAGTTTTATTGCTCCTATGGATTCTATGGGCAAAATTAGTGGGGGTCTACGTTGACATTCTTTCATATAACCATCCTCCCGATATCGATTTACTATGTAAGTTCGTGGACATAGCTTATTTTTGACAAAAACGGTTTTTTGGCCGTATTTCACTTCACACTGCTCCAATCACAATTTTTTAAAATGAAATCGAGAGCTCTCTTCGAGACGGAGAAAAGTTATTTTGACAAAACTAGCGACCTTCGGTCGCTACGTTACGCGGGGTTGTGTGTTAAGGATAAAAAATGGACGTAACTGGTGAGAGCCTGCTTAAAACGTTGTAAAAGCTCCTGAGGCCTCGGGCGGCTTCGCCCCATCCCAACTTTTTCGAATCACCCTCGGCCTCGCGAGCCTTTCACAACGCTTACGCTGCGGGGGGTGAGAGAAAGTTGGACTGATTTTTTTTCTATGTGCTATATTTCTAAACGATGGGTTACGAATTCGCAGATAAATACGTCACTGTGTTCTAAGGTATGCAAGTAGAAAGCCTGCTTAAAACGTTGTAAAAGGCTCGAAAGGCCTCGGGCAATTCGAAAAAGTTGAGATGGGGCTTCGCCCCATCCCAACTTTTTCGAATCACCCTCGGCCTCGCGAGCCTTTCACAACGCTTACGCTGCGGGGGGTGAGAGAAAGTTGGACTGATTTTTTTTCTATGTGCTATATTTCTAAACGATGGGTTACGAATTCGCAGATAAATACGTCACTGTGTTCTAAGGTATGCAAGTAGAAGCCTGCTTAAAACGTTGTAAAAGGCTCGAAAGGCCTCGGGCAATTCGAAAAAGTTGAGATGGGGCTTCGCCCCATCCCAACTTTTTCGAATCACCCTCGGCCTCACGAGCCTTTTACAACGCTTACGCTGCGGGGGGGTGAGAGCAGGCTGGACTGATTTTACAACAGCGATAGAGTATTAGGTATGGTGCTGTGAGATTTTCCGGTGCTGTGAGATTTCGTAAAATGCTCCATGATGTATGGTGTGGGTATACGATAGCGCCCATTTAACTTTTCTGCGATTTTGTAAATCACACCATGGTGCGTGGGTGTGGGTATACGGTTGCGTGTATTTAAGTTTTCTGTGATTTAGTAAATCACACCATTGTGTGTGGTGTTGGTATACGGTAGCGTGCATTTAAGTTTTCTGCGATTTAGTAAATCACACCATTGTGTGTGGTGTTGGTATACGGTAGCGTGAGTTTAAGTTTTCTGCGATTTAGTAAATCACACCATGGTGTGTGGTGTGGTTGGTGGTGCGGAGGGTGCAGTGAAGGTTTCTGCGATTTACTAATTACATCATGA